>SJYT01029239.1:684316-750689 GCA_006410635.1 Cephalophus harveyi | reverse complement strand
GTCCTATAGGCTCTCCTTTCTTCTTCACTGTCATTAAGATATTTCTCGCTTTATCCCTTCCTGCCACAGACCCTGGGATGGTGTTTTTTTATCCCCACTCTTTGAGTCTCACCTTACCACAAAATTGCCTGATGCTGGCATTTGTGTTGGCAGGCATAGGGAAAGCAGAATGAGGAGATGGGGGGAGTGTAAACACTGCTTCCGTGGCTGGATTCTCATCTGGCTTATTGCTCATTTACTGTGTGACTTTGAGCCTGTATGCCTCAGAGTTTGTGTAAGGGTTAAGTCGGTTCAGTTGTGTCCGACTCTTTGTGACTCCATGGACTGTACCCCGCCAGGCTTTTCTGTCCATGGGATTCTCCAGGCAGGCATACTGGATGAGTTGCCATGCCCTCCTCCACAGGATCTTCTCCACCCAGGGACTGAACCCATATCTCTTACATATCCTGTATTGGAAGGTAGCTTCTTCACTAGCACTACCTGGGAAGCCCATGCCTCCGAGCTTGAAAGTGAAAGTGAAGTCGCTCAGTCGTGTCCAACTCTTTGCGACCCCATGGACGGTAGCCTACCAGGCTCTGGGTCCATGGGATTTTCCAGTCAATAATACTGGAGTGGGCTGCCGTTTCCTTCTCCAGGGGATCTTCCCAACCCAGGGATCGGACCTGGGTCTCCTGCATTGCAGACAGATGCTTTACAGTCTGAGCCATACTTGTAAAACCAAGATACTGTTGTTCTTTGAATCTATTGAGAACATATATGAAAACACTTTTGAAAACTTATTACTGTATAATTCTTAGGTAGTATTAATAAAGGTTACATTCATAGATGCTCTTAGTACATTTTCAGTTAAATAGATTCTTGTGAACAGTCTTAGAAAGAAACCTAAGCACTTCATTTAACATTTGTTTTGTGGGAATAGACCCTGAGTTTCAGTCAACTTTTAATGACCATGTACTCACACATGTTGAAAGCTCAATAAGAGCAGAAATTAGGGGCTATTATATCATAACTGTTCTGTGCTTAACATAATTTCTAACCCAAAGTAGATGCTCGTCATATTTTTTATTAAATGAATGATTATTTGACATACACATATAATTACAAAGAACTTTCCACCCAAAGGAAAGTACTGTCTTATACTTGCTGATGTGAGTATGGATATATAGACAAGAATGCTCTCCAGTCTAAAATTATCTTAAGCCATCCTTTTAATTTTGTACTTGCATTTGCATGTGCTGTTGAGAATGTATTTAGTACTGAGAATCTACAAGAGTTATTTTTTGAGGAAATGTGGGATAAATAAAATTGCTTTGTGTGCTTTTCAAGCCATATACTCATCAGTGAAATTTTCCTAATTACAGTTGAGAACTTTGTTTCTTTGGAGGATAGAAATTGAGAGCTCTATTGTTGTGTTTTCTTTCTTAAAGCAAAGATCATTGTCAGCCATCTCAAATTGTATGTCCTTTGAAAAGTTATTAATAGACTTGTTTGCTAAGACTGAACTACCTAATTAATAGTAAATAACTATATTATTTTTAAAATTTTGTGCTCTGTAAGGCAACCCTGCTGAGTTTGTATAGTACCACTGTCAGATATTTAGTTCATTTTTTAAGGTGGTGGTTCTATTCATGTTTGGGTGTAATACTTTCTTAAATTCTTGTTGACTGATGTTTGTTTTTAGTATTTTGATCTTTTCCCAATTCTTCGTGCTGCTTTAAGAATTTTAAATCTCTTAAAACCTCGCTAATTATCTTGAGATTCAAGATTAAAGTATATAGTTCTTATAATATAATAACTTAAGCCAATATATTTTATCCTGAATGTGCATATGGAACTTTATAGGGTTTAAGTGGATTTTCCAGCTACCGAATTAGATTATTTCAAAATATCAGCTATGTTTGCCAGTCATCTGTTTTTTAAATAAAGCTGATCTGGAATTTGTCCAGGGAACTCATTAGAGTTCTAGTATGAACAGTGAGCTGCCTTCTCCAGTCCTAATCTTTTGGCTCTATAGAAAGGAAAACTGAAGCTGGGCATTTGCTTTGGGCCCACAGCAGGAGAATCTAGGGATTCTTTCTTTTATGGCCTTTTGTGGGTTTTGTTGTTGTTGTTGGTCGGTCACTAGGTTGTGTTTGACTCTTTGAGGCCCCATGGACTGCAGCATGCCAGGCTCCTCTGTCCTCTGCTGTCTAGCTAGAGTTTGCTCAAACTCAGGTCCATTGAGTCAGTAATGCTGTCTAACCATCTCATCCTCTGCTGCCCCATTCTTTTACTTTCAGTCTTTCCCAGCATCAGGGTCTTTCCAAGGAGTTGGCTCTTCATATCAGGCGGCCAAAATATTGGAGCTTCAGCTTCAGCATCAGTCCTTCCCGTGAATATTCAGGGTTGATTTTTTTTTTTTTTTTAGGAATGACTGGTTTAGTCTTCTCCAACATCACAGTTGGAAAGCATCAGTTCTTAGGCACTCGGCCTTCTATAGGGCTTCCCTGGTGGCTCAGACAGTAAAGAATCCGCCTGCAATTCAGGAGACCTGGGTTTGATCCCTGGGTTGGGAAGATTTCCCTGGAGGAGGACATGGCCACCCACTCCAGTATTCTTGCCTGGAGAATCCCCATAAACAGAGGAACCTGGTGGACTACGGTCCAGGGGTTGGCAAAGAGTCGGACACGGCTGAGTGACTAAGCGCAGCAGCCTTCTTTATGGCCCAACTGCTGAAGAACTGATGCTTTTGAACTGTGGTGTAGGAGAAGACTCTTGAGAGTCCCTTGGACTGCAAGGAAATCAAACCAGTCAATGTTAAAGGAAATCAAGACCGATGCTGAAGCTGAAGCTCTGATATTTTGGCCACCTGATGTGAAGAACTGACTCATTGGAAAAGACCCTGAGCTGGGAAAGATTGAAGGCAAGAGGAGAAGGGGACGACAGAGGATGAGATGGTTGGATGGTATCTCTGACTTTATGGATATGAGTTTGAGCAAGCTCCAGGAGTTGATGATAGACAGGGAAGCCTAGTGTGCTGTTGTCCTTGGGGTTGCAAAGAGTCAGAAATGACTGAGCAACTGAACTGAACTCACATCTGTACATGACAGCTGAAACAACCATAGTTTTGACTATATGGACCTTTGTCCACAACGTGGTATATCTGCTTATTAATATGCTGTCTAGGTTTGTCACAGCTTTCCTTCCAAGGAGCAAGCATTTTTTAACTTCCTGGCTGCAGTCACCATCTGCAGTGATTTTGAAGCCCAAGAAAATAAAATCTGTCACTGCTTCCACTTTTTCCACTTCTGTTTGCTGTGAAGTAATGGGACTAGATTCCATGATCTTAGTTTTTTTAATGTAGAGTTTCAACTTGGCCTTTTCACTGTCCTCTTTCCCCCCTCATTAAGAGGCTCTTTAGTTCCTCTTTACTTTCTGCCGTTAGAGTGGTATCATCTGCATATCTGAGGTTTTTGATATTTTGCCCAGCAGTCTTGATTCCAGCTTGTGATTCATCCAGCCCAGCATTGCACATGATGTACTCTGCATATGAGTTAAATAAACAAGGTGACAATATACAGCTTTGTCATACTCCTGTTCCAATTTTGAACCAGTTGGTTATTCCATGATGGTTCTATTGCTTCTACCCGCATACAGGGGTCTCACGAGACAAGTAAGGTGGTCTGGCACTCTCATCTTCTGAAGAATTTCCCACAGTTTGCTGTGGTCCACACAAGGCTTTAGCTTAGACAATGAAGCAATAGTAGATGTTTCTCTGGAATTCCCTTGCTTTCTCCATGATTCAGTTGATAGTTTGATATCTGCTTCCTCTGCCTTTCTAAACCTACCTTGTACTTCTGAAGCCTAGCTTAAAGGATTTTGAGCATACCTTGCTAGCATGTGAAATGAGCACAATTGTAAGGTAGTTTGAACATTCTTTGAGATTTCTCTTCTTTGGGATTGAAATGAAAACTGGCCTTTTCCAGTCCTGTGGCCACTGCTGAGCTTTCCAAATATGCTGACATGTTGAGTGCAACACTTCCACAGCATCATCTTTTAGGATTTTCAAAAGCTCATTTGGAATTTCTTCACCTCCATTCGCTTTGTTTGTAGTAATGCTTCCTAAGGCCCGCCTGACTTCATGCTCCTGACTTCATGCTTCATGCTGGATATATATATATCCAGTTGAATAACTCTAGGTGAGTGACCACACCTTCGTGGTTATCCAGGTCATTAAGACCTTCCTTGTAGTTCCTCTGTGTATTCTTGCCACCTCTTCTTAATCTCTTCTGCTTCTGTTAGGTCCTTACAGGTTCTGTCTTTTATTGTAGCCATCCTTGGATGAAATTGTCCCTTGACATCTCTAATTTTTTTGAAGAGATCTCTCGTCTTTATCATTCTGTTGTTTTCCTCTATTTCTTTGCATTGTTCATTGAAGAATGCCTTCTTATCTCTCCATGCTGTTCTCTGCAACTCTGCATTCAGTTGGGTATATGTTTCACTTTCTCCCATGTCTTTCACTTTTCTTCTTTCCTCAGCTATTTGTAAAGCCTCCTCAGACAACTGCTTTGCCTTCTTGGATTTTTTCTTCTTTGAGATGGTTTTGGTCACTGTGTCCTGTACATGCTGTGGTTTTTGCCTCTGCCCAAATATCTGCCATTTTAATATGGAAAGAGCCCCTAGACCAAAGATAATATATTCAGAGGTATTAGTTCTTTTTAGTGTTAGGGAATTTCAAAATACACTTACTGGTACAGGAAATGCCTGTACTTTCCTCTCAATTTTGCTGTGAACCTAAAACTGCTCTAAAAAAATAAAGTTTTTTTTTTAAAAAAACAAACACTTCCATGTATTTGAAGTCTCCTTAGTTTGTCTGTACATCAGGGGATGAGGGAAAGAGAATAAACCTCATCAGCATACTGTCAGGACCTGTCAACGTCAGAAAAGAATGTTGGTAAATCTCACAGAATTTGTCTCTGGGTCAAAAAGAGATAGTGCAGTGATAGGAAGAGACATTTTGATAATGACAGCTCTTTATATTGAGTAACCTGTTTCCTGTATTCTCAGTTCAGTTCAGTCACTTAATTGTGTCCGACTCTTTGTGACCCCATGGACTGCAGCATGCCAGGCTTCCCTGTCCGTCATCAACTCCCAGAGCTTGCTCAAACTCATGTCCATTGAGTCAGTGATACCATCCAACCGTCTCATCCTCTGTTGTCCCCTTCTCCTGCCTTCAGTCTTTTCCAGCATCAGGGTCTTTTCCAGTGAGTCAGCTCTTTGCATCAGGTGGCCAAAGTACTGGAACTTCAGCTTCCACATCAGTCCTTCCAATGAACATTCAGGACTGATTTCCTGTAGGATTGACTGGTTTGATCTTGCAGTCGAAGGGATTCTCAAGAGTCTTCTCCAACACCACAGTTCAAAAGCATCAATTCTTTGGCGCTCAGCTTTCTTTATTGTCCAACTCGCACATCCATACATGACTACTAGAGAAGTCATAGCTTTGACTAGATTGGCCTTTGTTGGCAAAGTAATGTCTGCTTTTTAATATGCTGTCTAGGTTTGTCATAGCTTTCCTTCCAACAAGCAGGCATCTTTTAATTTCCTTTATTCTATGTATCCTTGATTTGCTATCACTTTTTGGTAGAGTATATAGTCTTTTATATTCTTTCTCAAGGGAGTTCCTGAGAGGGAAATGAGGAAGGCATATAACAAATAATATAGGTGAATATTTTCTCAATTCTCCCAAGAATATGGTGCATGGTTAGAGCCATAGTAGATACATGGGAGAAAAGAGTTAATTCATTTTAAAGAGTGGATGTTGTAGTTCATTAAGCTTAATTCTATTGTAGAACCCTAGGTAAGAATGATTATTCTAGTAAATTCTTTAAAAACATGCATGGAAAGTAAGTTTTTAAGATCCTGCATATCTAAAAATATTTTATTTTACCCTATATGTAATTGATAATTAGACTGGATATGTACTTCTGAATTGGAAGTCATTTTCCTGCTAGTTTTGAAGACATTGCCTATTTTTTTGTCCTGGTTCCAACATTGTTGATATCAGTAACTTATCCGATTCCTAATCGTGGTGCTATTAATTATCTGTGGAAGGATTTTTTGCTATCAGTAGGGTTGGTTCTGGAGAAGGCAATGGCACCCCATTCCAATACTCTTGCCTGGAAAATCCCATGGATGGAGGAGCCTGATGGGCTGCAGTCCATGGAGTCGCTAAGAGTCAGACACGACTAAGCGACTTCACTTCACTTTTCACTTTCACGCACTGGAAAAGGAAACGGCAACCCACTCCAGTGTTCTTGCCTGGAGAATCCCAGGGACGGGGGAGCCTGGTGGGCTGCCGTCTGTGGGGTCACACAGAGTGTGACACGACTGAAGTGACTTAGCAGCAGCAGCAGCAGCAGGGTTGGTTCTCAGTTTTTGCCACTGGTGTGTGGTTCAGCTTTCTTGAACCTGCAGGATGAGTGGCTGCAAGTTCATCTCATGCTTTCCAGGGGCAAATTTATGTGTTGATGTGTCCTCGCTTGGATGCATACTTGTGGAATACATACCCACGCTTGTGTATGCTTTTCGAAAAAAATACTCCATTCCTATAAATTTTGTTGAATTTTAGGAGAAAATACATTATTAGGTCACTATCTTGATTCTACCATTTTAACCTGGAACCTTTCTTGATTTTCCATCTATTATCCAATTTGATCCTTATAACAGTCCTGTAATATAGATAATGTTATTAAAATTTTATAGATGAGGAAACAGAGACGCAGAGAAATTAAGTCAATGGCTCTAATGTATCCAGCTAGGTTAGAACTAGGATTTGAACCCAAGCAATTTTAATTTCAAATTCTGTTTAACCATTGCACTATAAATGCCTTTTGTGATGTTATATTCTTTATGCTTTAAGAGGTAGGCAACACTGTGTAAATTTTTTATAAGTATTTCTCTGATGCCTATATTAAATGGCAGTTTATATTTCATGACAAGGGAGAAAAGTGGGGGAAAAACTCCCAAACCCGAAACCTGTTCTAGTTGTGGGTATCAACCATAAATGATTTTTATCACTAACTGATTTTAAAATGCCTTTGCCAAAGAAATAGTATGTACAGGAAATTAAGTTTGTTTAAGTGTCCTTTCTTTTGAAGAGAAATAGTCTTAGATTTTGTGGGATGCTGTTGTGTATGAATGGAGAGGCAGCCTTGAAGTGTATGCATAATGAGGAAGGAGATGGAGATCTTACAGTAAGGCGCCTATAAAAATGAACCACCAAGTCAGTTATAATTGAGTTGTTGTCTAAGAAGGTGTGTTTCCAGGTTGAAAGAACTGTGGTTAGAAAAATCAGTCTAGGGTATATAAAGAAAATAACTGACTTAAAGGTTTTTAATTTTAGTTAAGGTGTACAGTAAAGTAAATGGAGTTTAAGATAACTAGAAAGTCTTCTTGGAATTTTAAAGATTAGGTATAAAGAGATGACATACTGTATCATTTTGGCTAGAGGTACTTTCCCGTTAGATTTAATGATACGGGATCATCCTAGTCACTTAGTTTTAACCCAGAAAAAAACCCAATGTTTATATTTGTTACTGTGATAATAAAGTTGCATTTTTTAAACAAGAGTTTTAAGTGTAAAATATTCATTGGTTGATGATATCTTTTGAAAAGTTTAAATTTAATGAAGAGGAACTATAGCATCTCTTTCAGAGAAACATATTGGAGCATACAGCATTATTAGTGGTATCCTTTTAATCTTTTCTGTTAATGGTTTGCATTAGCAGTGTCTTAATGACACATGAATCTCTACTAGAGGTAAAATTTAAGTGTTTATTCTCTGTGTTACCAGTTGGAATCCATCAAAAATGTACTTGAAAGAATATCTTCCCTTATGAATTCTTAATCATAGCTAAATTAAGCAGTAGATTAGATAAAAATCTAGAAGCTTCAGAAAAGATAAACAAGTGTTATATCCATTTTTAAAGTAAGCAAAAACTGGAAAGAATCGGAAGACGTGGGAAATGTGGCAGATACTATAAAAGCATAATGAGTATGAGAAGAGGATTGCGTATTTTGAGAAGAGAGAAACTGAGTTTATTATTTCATCCTGAATCTCTAAGTATTGATCTTGCTTTGTTTTACTAAGGCACTAATTCGGTGCAGGGCATTACTGGTTTGATAAAAAGGTAAAACAGTGGAATAGCCTTTCTTGTTTTTCAGCTCGTTTCTTTTAAAGCACCCAGCCGCATGGCTTAATGCCTGTTCTGTCAGCCTCTTTCTCTATCTGTTTATTGCTGATTTGACGGTCTCTGGTCCTTCTCCTTTCCTGTTAAATGTGTGTGTCCTTTGTTTGTGCTGGTGGGTTCGCTATATTTGGATGTGAAGAAAAGCCTGTTATTGCCATACTGGTCTAATTAGCCTTCTGGGTGAGTGTATACATTACATAGGCCTTTTAAGCCATGAAAGAAGACAGCTCACAACAACGTAGGTTTTCTTCCTGTACCGTGGTTTCGCCTGTTTTATTTCCTCCACGAATTGATGGCCGAAAGCTTGTCCGGAACGCTTCATTCGGAGGATACAATGAACTTTCTCCTTCTTTGCCAGGTTTGTTTGTTTAATCTTGCATTCTTTTCTTAATTTCTTATAGACTTTTCATTAAAATAAACTAGACATCTTAATGTCTTAAAGCTGCTTTCTTTTAAACAAAACAATTCTATAGTGAAAGGTTAGATTTTAGTAACTGCTACTATATGGCTTGGCTTTCCATATTTTCTTTTACAGTCTCTTTATGCTTGAACTTGAAAGCTAATGATTCAGTGAAGTATGAATCTTGAGTGCTTATAGCATGAGTTTTTACTTTAATTATTGAAATAAATATTATAACCCTTTGATAAAAATAAAGCCCTTTGTAGATTTGAGATAAAATTCTATAAATAAACCAATTGTTTTGAAGTTTCTGCAAATGAAACCCACATATTTAATATTAATATTCGTTTGACTATTCTCAAGCACAGTGGTAACTGTGAAAATTGATGTTTAGTTTATGCTTTAATAGATTAAGTCCTGACTAACATGAAGTTATCTGTTTAATTTTTGAAATGCCTTACTTCATGTTGTTAAATGAAATGAGATGTAGCTGTTAACTGATCTTCTATTGTTTGAAAAAGATTTATTGTAGCAAATATTTGGATATAGATGTTAAGATATACGCAATCTTTATTTTCTTTTCAGACTATTAAACTGCTACATAATATCTACTCTTTTAAGGTTAAATTTTTCTTTTAAAATAAAAATGTTCTTTTAATCCTCATGACAA
Source organism: Cephalophus harveyi (assembly GCA_006410635.1). Taxonomy (NCBI): domain Eukaryota; kingdom Metazoa; phylum Chordata; class Mammalia; order Artiodactyla; family Bovidae; genus Cephalophus; species Cephalophus harveyi. The sequence continues at coordinate 741,388 of SJYT01029239.1, read as the reverse complement.
ATATTGACTGAACTGGTGCCTGTTTTAATTGTTTATGTATTTTTCTGACACTCATTTTGTGAAATTCAAATTATATTTTTGTTTTTCACACTAGCCTTTCTTCTTAGCTTTTTGTGAATACTCATGCTGATAGGTAGGACATACATTCTCTTGAGATACAGTGTTACTTGGACAATTAAATAAATTATTATAAATTCACTGACTTCATTTTCTTTTCTAACAGTGTTTTGAAAAGTATTGGAAGCCATAGTCCTGAACTGTTGCCTAAGTAACATAGGCTTTAAACAGCACTCATCATCCGTGTTGAGTCTTCTTAGTGTAGCATGCTTCCTATCATGCTTCTTTCTTAATGTTCTCACAGTGGTATAAATTTTACTATTTGTCTTTGTTCAGAAGTGACTCTGAAAATACAGCAAACAAGTGTTTTTTTTTTTTTTAATATTGTTGAATACTTGTTTTTTCAATGTGACTTAGTTCCATTTCTGTGTTTTGCTCCTTGTTTTTCTTTTTTTAAGCCAGCAAGCTTGCTGGCACACGTTTGCTGACCTTCATGCTATGAGTCTACTTAATATAGAGAATAATCAGGTGACCTTACTTAACAATAGAAAACTTAATGTTTTAGAAGTTTGGTTTTTACTTCATTTAATTTAAGACAGAGTTGTTTCTTCTGTCAAAGAGAATATTGAAGGTCATCGAGATAGATTTCTTTTAGTGGAAAAGTAGATGTTTGGCTTTGTTTTCAAATTCTTGAAATAGATAAGGTCATATTCATAAGGATGCTTCCATAGTCTTTTAATACAGCTAACAATAATATTAAAACCAGCCATGATAAAAAGCGCTTTCTAATGTGTTTTATCATCTAGGTAGAATAGTTGAATTACATATTTCAAAGAAGTGGCTTTTTTAAGTTAAAAGTAAAAACTATAATTTTTTCTGGGGCATTTTATTGTTTTTATCTGATAGCATTAGAGAAAGAGAGGTTATACATTAGTGATATTTAAAGATAGCTTTGTTTCACTGCTTTGATCACAACCCTTTTTAGTTTTCATTTTCCTTAGGAAAATCCACCCGCCCTTTTTTTTGGTCACTTCTACCTTAAGGAACAAATTGGTATGACCTTTTTCTGTATGATAGAGTTATAAAATAGAATGGTACCCTTTGTCCATGTACCTAGAAATTGAAATAAAGTTCGAACAAAGAAATTTACAGACACTCTGTAGAAGCTTTAGTATATAGTTAGATCTTTTTAGTATATTTTGACTTCTCCGAATTTTTTTTCTTGTACAATTTCTTAATTCTTGGCTGTGTTCAATTTAGTTAATGCAGTAATTCTATATTTGTAAATATTTACTGAATCTACATTTTTAGATACTGTGTATGTAATCTGATTTTAACAAGGCTGAAGCAGTATAAAACTTGCTTTATTATATCTAAACATTATTGAACCAATTTTTAATGAGGTATATAAAAAGTTATATCTTATCAGTGATGATAGCATTTTTCGTCTGTGTAAGTTAGGGAAAGTGTACTAATTTATTCAGGAATCACTTTCCATTGAATTAGAAGGAGAAAGTTTTACTACTATATTACTGAAAAATATCTTCATGCTATTTTCCCACAGATTTAGGGAAGACTTTCTTAAGGCCCAAAAGCACTAACTGTTAAAAGAATGAGGTTGCTACATTTGACAGTGTTCAAATTAAGAGACATTCATCTAAAGAGACCATGCAGAGAATTAAAAGACAAGCCATAGAGTGGGGAGATATTTGTAATAAATATAACTGGCAAAGAACCAATATTTGGAAAACATTATGAATTCCTATATAAATCAAGAAAAAGTACAGAGGTTTTTTTTAATGTACTGAAGAGTTTCTTCACAAAGAGAAAATTAAAATGGTAATATATGAGATAGTACTCAATATCATTAGTGATCAGGAACACACTAACTAAAGCCTCACTGATATACCATTGACACACCCAACAGATTGGCAAAAATATCAAAAAATTTGTCAATATTGATGTTACCATGGATGTGGGAAAAGGAGAACTATCATACACTGTTAGGGGAAAATAAACAGATGGTAAACAATTTGGTGTTCTTCAAGACACACATATACTCAGGCCTAGAAGTTCTGCTTCTGGTTTAAAGCTTAGAGATATATGTCTACTGGGATGCATTGCCAACAATATTTGTATCACCTATATTTGTAAGAGGGACAAACTAGAAACAACACAAGCAGATGAATAAATAGTAATATAGTCATGCAATAGGATTCTAATCAGCAGTGAAAACACATGAAATACCAGTTGTGGCATGCTGGTACATAATTGTAAAAGTCAAGGTAGTTATTTCTGAGGGAAAGTAGAGTAGATAGGGTCAAGAATGGCATGGAGCGGCGTCGGGGGTGGTTCTCACAGGGTGGTGACAATTCTGTAATTCTTGATTTGGGTGGTGGTTATGCAGATAGTTATTGTATACATTAAATTATGTTTTTATGTTTTATGTATGTTTCTGAAGTATGCGTATTTCACATATTTTAAAAAGCCACTGCATGCAAAAGTAGAGTCCATTTTTATTAATCTTTGGATCAGTTTATCAAAATTTGAATGGATGAATAAGAATTGAGACCCTTCTTTTCAGGAACTCCCAGTCAAGTATGGGACATGAACATGAAAACAGACAATTGAAATATTTTGTGATAAATAGAGTAGTGCAAATATACCAAGTGCTGTGTCTCAGAGGAGACAGCTAACTGTGTTTATGCAGTCTAAACATGGCCTCCCAGAAGACGTTGGCCTTGAATCTAGAGAAGCACTCTGACCTTCTAGAAACACCATGAATTTTAAAGTTAGACCTAAGTTTAAATTAGCGCTGATACTGTCACCTATTGACATTTGTCACATTACTTAATTTCTGTAAGCCTCAGTTTTTTCAGTTATATAGAATATACCTGATATTTGAGGGGGGGGGCTTGATTTTAAAGATTAGGAGTAAATTATCATAGGATCTTAAAATTGCAAGTGTTCCTACAAACGGATATTGGTTACTTTATTGTTTTCATTAATATTATGTTGATTATCTTCTTAATTATCATGGTTGATGGACAAATCAGAATCAGCCCAGGGCAGGATATGTTAAAGGGATAGAGACTAAGAAAGGATGCCATAGTGAGAGCAGTCTAATAAATTGGAAGATTAAGGAAAGAGTGTGGCGCTGGTAGTGAAAAACCCACCTGCAGGAGACACAAGAGACACTGGTTCAATCCCCGCATCAGGAAGATCCCCCGGAAAAGGAAGTGGCAGCCCACTCCGGTCTTCTTTCCTGGAGAATCCCATGAACAGAGGAGCCTGGGGGGCTGCAGGAATCAGGCATGATCAAAGCGACCTAGTAGAGCACATATGAATTTTTAAAAAAATTATTAAGGCGTAACCTACACATAGCTCATTGCAACTTTTTGAATTTCTAGTTATGTATCTACTCCAGTATTCTTGCCTGGAGAATGCCCGGAGGAATCTGGCAGGCCACAGTACGTGGGGTCACAAAGAGATGGATATGACTGAGCAGCTAAGCACAGCACAGCACACAGCCACATGTGTAGCCACTCCCCCGGTCCCCAGAAAATCTCAGGCCCCAGCCCCCAGTCAGTCTCCTACAGCAAAAACCCACCGCTGTTCCAGCCTCTCCCACCGTAGGTTAGGTTTGCTAGCTGTTGTTGTTTAGTCTGCTGAGTCGTGTCCGACTCCTGTGACCCCATGGACTGTAGCAGTCAGGCTCCTCTGCCCGTGGGATTTTCCAGGTAAGAGTACTGGAGTGGGGTGCCATTTCCTTCTCCTGCTAGTTCCTGACCTTTATATAAATGGAATTATATGGTATGTTTTTTTTTTTTTTTTTGATGGCGAGAGGTGGCTCTTTTCACTCAGTATTCTGTTTGTTGTTTTGTGAGGTGGTGATTGGTTCTTTTTCATTGATGTTTATCATTCCATTGTGTGACTATAGCATAAAGTATTCATTTATTCTACTATTAATAGTCGTTTGAGTTGGCTCCTAGATTTTGCTATTGTGAATAAAACTTGTGAACATTTTGTACCTGTCTTTTAATGACCATGTAACGCACTCATCTCTGTTTAGTATATCTAGGATCAGAATTGCTCTGTTTTAGAATATGAGTACTTTCAACTTTAGTGGATATTGTAAAATAGCTTTCCAAAGTGATTATGCCATTCCCATCAGTAGTGAATAGAGTTCCAGTTGTGCCATAGTCTTACCTGTATTTGGATGGTCCTCGTCCTTTTAATCTTAGCCATGTGGGTGGGGATGTAGGTTTCTATCTTGTGGTAGCAGTGAGGAGGATAGCAGGAAGAGAATTTACTGCCTGATATCACTAATGAGCAAACTTGGTAAAAGTCATGAACTGAAACTGTTCTGCATTTTATTGATAATGGTCAATAATGTATTATGTGCTGTGTGCTATGCTCAGTCGCTTCAGTCATGTCTGACTCTTTGTGACCCGGTGGACTCTAGCCCACCAGCCCCCTCTATCCGTGGGATTCTCCAGGCAAGAACGCTGGAGTGGATTGCCATGCCTTCCTCCAGGGGATCTTGCTGACCCAGGGATCGAACCTGGATCTCTCATGTCTCCTGCATTGCAGGTGGATTCTTTACTGCTGAGCCAGGGGGGAAACCCATGCATTTTATTGATAATGGTCAATAATGTATTAAACATGCCTAAAATAGGCTTCAGGATTTTATTTATAAATGTCACAATAAAAAAATTAAGGAGTGATTTTAAAGTAATTTTAGATCCCCACACATGGAAAATAAATAAAACTCTAAGATTTTGGCTGAGCCCTTTTTGGCTTCTAATAAATACAGTACTTTCATGACTGACATTTTAAGATAAATATTATTTTGCTCATTTTTAGGGAGCCATGTTTATCCAGCCTAAAGAAAAAGTCCTTCATATGATGCGTTTTGCTTTGCTTACCTTGGAATTATCCTTGAAAGCATACTGTACAATATGACAGTACCTTCTTTTTTAAGGCTTTTGTACATTTTGGGCTATAGTCCATAGGGATGCAAAGAGTCGGACACAACTGAAGCGACTTAGCATATATGCATGCATATGGTCATTGCATTTTATGGTAATCATCTGCTTATTTGCACTTAGCTGAAACTCAGAGTATTTGACCAGACTTAGCCGTTTTTTTTAATCTGCTCTAATTTTAAGTAATGTGGAAGTCATCAGGGCCACCTTTTAAAATAATGATTTGCAAGTTTGAGATATAGAAAATCTTTTAAAATGGTATTCATTTATTGGTCTGACATAATATACAACCTAGGTTTATGAGTGACCTATTCTTTTTGTTTTTGGGGAGATTTTTATTTAGTCTTGTTTTTGTGTGTCCTTTTCCAATATTTGAAACTTTCTGCAAGACATACTTGAATGTTCAAAAGAGGTTTATTCAGATTTATAACTTTGTTTTAACTTCCTGTTCTGTTGTTAAAATAATATGTGACTATAGATACAATGAAGTAGCCATTTTAATTTTTAGAATTTTTAAGCTGAATTATGTAACTTTGATTTGCTTTACACTAAAGTTTCAAATTCTCATTAAGTTTCAAATTAAGTTTCATTTAAAATTCCATGTTAGATTTAATAAGATTTTTTTTCCCCTCCTCAACTTTAAAATTGCCTGATCTTGCTCCTTACCAAAGATGGAAAAGGAAACAAAAAGATTTCTTTTTCATATTACAAAAAAAAAAAATTGGCAAAATCGTTGAATTAAGAAAATAGAATGGATTTGTTTTAGCTAATATAAATCAAATACAGAATAAGTGGTCTCATTGATATGTTAGAAATGATTTTTAAATGCTTCAGGCACTGATACTGCTGGTAACTTTTTAAGCACTGCTCTATGAATGATTATTTATGCATTATTATATAGGCTTTATTGGACTCAGAACAAATGGTTGTAGAGAAGAGTTAATGCTACTTGTCCACAAAAGTAGAAAGAGCTTCATTAAAGTGGGTACTGCTCCACTTAGGGCGGCCACACAAAGCTCAGCTTAGCATTTCTCTGATTATACCCATACAGCACTAACTTGTTCACTGCTTTTGGCATCGTGCTATGTTGGCTTCCCTGGTGACTAGGATGGTAAGGAATCTGCCTGCAGTGCAGGAGATCTGGGTTCGATACCTGGGTCGGGAAGGTCCCCTGGAGAAGGGAATGGCAGCCCACTCCAGTATTCTTGCCTGGAGAATCCCATGAGGAGCCTGGCAGGCTATATAGTCCATGGGGTCTCAACGAGTTGGACACCACTGAGTGACAAACACATATACATAGTGCTGTATTAACGTTGCATGATTGGAAAGATGCCTGCATATATCCCAATGAACTCATACTTATCCTTTTAGAATTTATATAACATTAGTCTGTGCTAAAGCTGAAACTCCAGTACTGTGGCCACCTCACACGAAGAGTTGACTCACTGGAAAAGACTCTGATGCTGGGAGGGATTGGGGGCAGGAAGAGAAGGGGACGACAGAGGGTGAGATGGCTGGATGGCATCACTTGACTTGATGGACGTGAGTCTGAGTGAACTCTGGGAGTTGGTGATGGACAGGGAGGCCTGGCGTGCTGCAGTTCATGGGGCCGCAAAGAGTCGGGCATGACTGAGCGACTGAACTGAACTGAGTCCGTGCCAATGATAATATTAAGGGTCAGTGTTAATTGAAAATAGTGAAAGTGAAGTTGCTCAGTCGTGTCCGACTCTTTGCGACCCCATGGACTGTAGCCTACGAGGTTCCACCATCCATGGGATTTTCCAGGCAAGAATACTGGAGTGGGTTGCCAGTTCCTTCTCCAGGAGATCTTCCCAACCCAGAGATTGAACTGGGTCTCCCACATTATAGGCAGACGCTTTACCGTCTGAGCCACCAGGGAAGCCTATATTGAAAATATACTGTGTGCAAATGCTATGCTAATTGCTTTCTAGGCATCCTCATTTAATACTCACAGTAAGCACATTATTAGATTTTTTTTTAAGTCTGTCCCTCAATTCAGATTCATTTCCCTAGTTGTCTTTTATCACCAATTCTCGAGTTGTTTTCCAGTTTGACAAGGAGTATGAAAAGTATGTTGGGTTGGTTCTTTGTTAGAAAACAACTAACTGAAATAAACATTCTGTGAGCACTGAATTCATTCCAAGTGAATAAGCAGAAAAAAGAGGTATTTATCTTATGCTGATGGGTTCAGGGAAAGACACCAGTGCCTCTGTAAGCCTTGATTTATTCTAAAGAATTACTAGAGATGACCCCTAAGTAGTCTTTAAACTATAATAGTTTAAAGCTGTATGTTGAATCTAGGTTTCTTGCACTGATATACATCAAATATTGTATAATGTATATTTGAAATTGAATAGCTTATGTGTATTTGCTTTTTATTACCTGTATATGTTCAAATGTAGTAATACTGAAATAATGACTGTGTTTTTAAAGGTTTTGAAAGAGGAAAGGAAGATGTTTCTCAAAATAAAGATGAATCTTCACTTTCTATGTCAAAGAGCAAGGTAAGCATATTGTCCTCAAGTATATGATCATAATATTTTTCTAATATTTAAGATGAGTGAACTAACACCAAAATTTATCAGATTTTTACAGAATGTGTTTATGTTGGTATATCTAAACCAGGTAGTATTTATGAGAAAAGGAACATTCCCCTGGGGCTGGTTTAGATGCGTTGGTTATTCGGAAATATAGCCGATTGGTAACCAGGGTTCTCTCCTGAGTGATACTGTACTGGTATGTCTGCTGCTGCACACATCTCAGACTTAAGTCTGAGGCTTCTGTCTGGAGAAACAGTCAGGGTTCTTTTTTTTTTTTTTTTAAGTTTTAAGTGTTTTGGGTTCATTCAAATGACTATCAAAAACATGTACATTTTAACAGTTAAAGACCAAATACCTTTTATTATAGCAGCATGCAACGGAAAGACAGTTTCTTAGAATAAGACAGAGTTCTCTAAATTAGTAGTTTTCAAATTGGGTATTTGTATATATTCTTGGGCTTCCCTAGTAGCTCAGATGGTAAAGCATCTGATTGCAATGCAGGAGACCCGGGTTCGATCCCTGGGTTGGGAAGATCCCCTGGAGAAGGAAATGGCAACTCACTCCAGTACCCTGGAAAATCCCATGGACAGAAGAGCCTGGCAGGCTGTACAGTCCATGGGGTCACAAAGAGTCGGACACGACTGAGTGATTAACACATATATTCTTAGGTCTGTTGAGAATTTTTTCTCTAAGAGTACTATTCAAATTTGAGAAGTACTGGATGATGCACAGGCTTTCCTATGGGTTTGTAATTCACTAGATTTTCTATAATTTGTCAATGGATTTGACTTTTGACTTATTTCTAGTCAGATTTAGTAGCAGAAGAAGCTTTTTTGTTTATGGAATCAAACTTCAATGACTATAAGAAAATCTGTTTCTTAAGCTAGTGAATTCTCTCCTGTTCTTAGAATAGGCTTTGCTTGTAAAACCAGACATTTTTTGTTCTATTCTTGAGAGTGGTTGAGTCAGAGGATTCCATGATGTTTTATACAAATTTTATTCACACTTAACTTTTCATTACATAAAAGTCCATCCGCTATTTAATATGGGTAAAAGTAAATAAGGTGAGAGTTTAGTGTCATACTTTGTATGTATAAAATACAAAGAGAAATACATGAGAAATGCCTTAATCATTTTATATAAGATGCGTAATTAACAAGGAGATAGTTTATCTTGGTTCTGCCATGATTCAAAATGCAGTGAAATTTATGGAATTTTAAAAACCTATTTTCAAGCACTTAATACGAGCATTGGTGAATGTATGTTTAATTGGTATTCCTACTCAGAAGCCTAAACTCCATACCTACCTGCCACAGCCTCCTAGTCTCTAAACAGGAGAATCGGGGAGGGGCAGAAGGGGTCGGGAGGAGAGGGAGCCTGGAAAGGGAAGCAGTGTGGATTAATGAAAAACAAAGAAACTAGACTGCACCTCGAGTGTAGTAGCACTGAATTGTATATGAACTTTAAGTAAAATTAGAAATTTGGTTCCTCAGTTGCACAAGCCACATCTCAATAACTCACTAGCCATATGTGGCTGCTGCTGCTGCTGCTAAGTCGCTTCAGTCGTGTCCGACTCTGTGCGGCCCCGTAGACGGCAGCCCACCAGGCTCCTCCGTCCCTGGGATTCTCCAGGCAAGAACACTGGAGTGGGTTGCCATTTCCTTCTCCAATGCGTGAAAGTGAAACGTGAAAGGGAAGTCACTCAGTCGTGTCTGACTCTTAGCGACCCCATGGACTGCAGCCCACCAGGCTCCTCCGTCCATGGGATTTTCCAGGCAAGAGTACTGGAGTGGGGTGCCATCACCTTCTCCGATATGTGGCTAGTGGCTACCACATTTAACCATTCAGATATAGAATATTGCGGTTATTCAGAAAGTTCTACTGGACACCAAGCACTCGCTACCTTAAGGTTAAAAAAGTGAGTTTGAATCTTGATTCTCATACATTGCCTATGATTTCTTAGATGCTAATTATAATGATATTAATAACTAGTTTGTATTAAGAGCTTGCTAAGTGTCATTTTAACTCTCTTAACAATACTAGAAGACGGGTATTATTGGCCCCATTTTATAAATGAAGCTTAGAGAAGTTAGATAGCTCTCCAAGGGTCAAAGTGTTAGAGCTAGAATTCACAGTGGCTTCAGTTTTCTTCTCTGCACAAAGGAGATAAAATCTAACTCACAGATGTGATACTGTAAGTGCCTGACAAAGTACCTGGTTAATAATAGGTGTTTGAGAACTCATTTTTCTTCCTTTGAATAAAGAACTACAGTGAGTGAATGGGCTTCTTGATGTGGTAACTATTTAGTGTAAGTAAAATTGTACTTGTTCTGTTTTCCAAGAGCTGAATCTTACTGATTCTTAATCTCAGTTTATTCTGTTAGCTTAAGAGATACAGTCACTAGCTTGTCCTTGAATAGTTCAACATATTTTCTGCTGTATTACTTTTTGGAAGAATCCTAAAATGTATGCATTTATATCAAGCCTTATTCTCATGGAATTATGAAGATTTTGTTCTTACCTAAGTAACTTTGGAAAACAAAATCTTGTTATTCCTTCTGTGATTGATCTGTATAACTGAGGCCATTAAATAATTTTAACCTTATACTTTTATGAATTTGATGCAAAAAGTATCAATACTGTCATTTAGGTCATTGATTTTGCAGTTAAGTGTTATTTCTTAAAAATACATAATTGAGACCAATAGGCACAACCATTCTTTACCTCAGCCCCCACCATTTTAGAAATAAAAGCAGTTCCTGTTTCTTATGCATCCTGTAAACGAGTGAATTGAAGAAGGCAGTTAATCAGATCATCTCTTCCTTTTAGCATTTTTAAATAAATTTTTAATTGTCTATCTCAGTGAAAGGAATTGCCAGCATGAATAATACTTCTAGTGGGGTAAAAGGAATCCTCTTACAAGGATAAGGCGTTTCTGAGCTGAGATCTCTTGAGTTGATTCTCCAGTCATCAGTCTCCTTGCCTGAAGGTTTGCTAAGTCATCTATCACTTGCTGTAAAAAATATGTTTACTTGGACATTTAAAAAAAAACCTTTCCAAATCAAAATATCTGATAGAATCATTGCTATTATTCTTATGTCTACAGTATTTTAGTTTTCAAAGCAAGTCAGAAGTATTCTAGTTATGTTAATGTTCCATTTATCTGAAGATTATATTTTTGTCAACACTTGCAATCTAGGAGATAGTCACAAATCTGAAACACAATGTATATCAAGTACTGTGTTAAACACATTGTGCACACTGCCTCATTACCCAAAGCAACGCTATGAGTTAGTAGGAATATCCTTATTTTATAAATAAGGCAATTAAGACTGGAAGAGAATATCTTCCCATAGTCACACAGCCCATAAGGTGTCATCATTAAGACAGTGGTCAGTAAGGTTATCAAAGAAGGAAACTTAGTTTAATAAGATATTTCTAATAAAAACAGTTTCTGATTCTTGATATATAAAAGGTAACTTGTTGATTCATGAGACTTAGTATTACATTGAAAAGAATATAGAACTTGGTCACTGGATTTCTTTTCTTTCCCCCAAACTAGCTTCACTGTATGGCAGGATTTCTTGAAATATGTGTACTGTAATTTAGCAAGCTTTTCATATAGCTGTTTGGCCTACTGGTCCCTTAGACACCAGAATCATTTAGGAACCTCCAAGCCAATCTTGTCATGTCTAGGGAAGTAGATTTCCTGTTGTTCGTAAAGATGAGTCTTAAATTTGAGTCTGAGATTCTGTATGAATAGTTGTAAAAAGATGAGCAATGAGTGTAGTGAGAGGCCTCAGAGCGTGACACTGAGAACTGGGCACACCGGAGCACACCTCCCAGGTCATCCACTTAGGGCTCTGTGACTTTGGAAAGTCGTTTAATCTGTTAGTCTTAGTTTCCTAGTTAGCAGAAGAAACTGCTCCTGTCTCATAAGGTGGCTGTGAGGATTAAAAGAGGCAGAACACATAAAGTGTTTATTATACTACTTGGTAAAGAGTCAAACAACCGTTCATTTTCACTAACTTTTAAGTAAATACTATGGAAACTCTTTACTTAATAATATCTAAAAAGTACATTATAGTATACATTTTCCTATTAAGCTGTGGGAAATGGAAACCATTATATTCCTCTGACAGTAGCTGCGTCATCTTTGAGTTTCCAGCAGCAAGGAGAGGACAGAGACCTGTTTGGTTTGATGACTTTTGTGAAATGGTTTTGATATCACAGTATATCTTGTCATCATGAAAGTAAGCCGTGTGATGTTTCAAATGCAGTTCTCAAAGGAGTAACTTTAACAAAAATTTAATTAGGTTAATCCCCACCTTCTACATTGAGTGTAGTTTGCAGTTCCCTTCCAGTTCAGCCACTTATTTTACCATCAGCATAATAATTCGTATTTTGTACTAAATAGCAGAGGCCTTTTTTTATGAGATGAACTGCAAATGCTAGTTTCATTTTGATAATTCCCAAGGTATTCATTGAGCCCTTACTTTACTAAGTTACTTCAGTTGTGTCCAGCTCTTCGCGACCTTATGGCTCATAGCCTGCCAGGTTCCTCTGTCCATAGGATCCTCCAGACAAAAATACTGGAGTGGGTTGCCATGCCCTTCTCCAGGGGTTCTTCCTGACCCAGGGAACAAACCCAGGTCTCTTAAGTCTCCTGCATTAGCAAGTGGGTTCACCACTCGTGCCACCTGCAAAGCCCAAATTCCAGGTGCTGTCTGGCTGCAATTGTTGAATAAGCATGGTCCCTGTGTTCATGGTTCTTAAAATTGAGTGAGGGAGTTTATTTCCCAATGTTCTTCCTCCTTGACCACATCTAGTGATATTATGCAGATCTGGCCATTTAAACACTTGAAAGCTACCATTTAAATCAAGTCCCATATACTTTCTTGGCCCTAGGAGTAATGCTGTGAACTTGAAGTACCTTCTCCCATGTCTAACAATAGATAAAAATGAAATTCATAGGACAGTGAAGGAATATGTTCAATTTTTTTGTTCCAGTATTTATAGAAGCAGCTTTTAGTTTTATATTCTTCTACTCTGGTAGAAGAAAGTAGTCTCCTTGAAAGAGGACTGGATTAACAGCACTAGGTTCTGATCCCTGCTATTGATTGATTATTTAGAAAATCAATGTCCGTGAGCCTCCCTTTCATGATTTGTAAAATGGAGATAAAACCACTTGTTATGCCTGTTTTTCAAGATTCTTACAAGGATCAAATACCAAGTATAAGCAAAATCAGGAAACAAGTTTGAGGCATTAATATTTATTTTTTGAGGCACTGGATAGTTAGAAAGAAGTGCTGGGAATATTGTTTTTTAAACACTATACAAATTAGGGTATTTTCAGTACTAGTTTCTAAAAATGTTTGTATCTACACCTTTTGGAGAAGGAGTAGTAACAGGGCAGTGTTTGCAGCAATTTGCTAGTTTTTTGGTTTTTAGAATATTTCAGTCTAAAAAATTATACTGCTTTGGATATGTTTGTCCTAAGAATTATTTTGTATAAAATAACTATATTCTTTAGAAGTACTCTGGAAAACAGAATGCAGAGATTTTCCAGTGATCTTGTTTAACCTTATGTTGTATGCTTATTTATTGACAGGTTTTTATTTTTGTGTTTCTGTGGCTTTAATGTGGATTAGTTTTCAAACCCAAATATTATATAAGAAAAATCAGTATTTGAAAATTGATATTTGCCTAAAATCATAGTAGTGAATGGGAAGAAGGTCACAAACATAATTTGACCATCAGTTTTATGTGCCATATGTATGTGGAGAATGAATGACAGTTTTAATTATTATTTCTCTTTTCTTCCTGTGTGTGTGGTTGCAGTCTGAATCTAAACTTTATAATGGCTCAGAGAAAGACAGTTCAGCTTCAAGCAAGCTTACGAAAAAGGAATCTCTCAAGGTTAGTTTCCACAGTTATTTTATAACTAACGTTACGCTTTACCTGTGCTTTTGAAAGTGGGCTAGTAGGATAAAGAAAGAAGTATTTGTATTCCTGAAGGAAAAAAAAATGTTAATGTTTGTGTTTGCGTGGCATGCTGGAGTCAGCTGAAAGGGCTTTCTGGTGACGTCCCAGCGCTACTCTGCCCTCCGTGGGAGGGGGCCTGAGGACTGGATGTCTGCACAGGTGTGCCATGGAACACCTGGTGGGGCGCTCTCTGCCCTTTGAACTTGGCGTTTACTGGCTGCTAGGTCATGGGCTGCATTTGGTCCACAGGTACATGCGTTTTGTTTGACCTACACAATGTTTTAAACATTTGAGTCAACAGTTACAGGTCCAGGTCTCTAGCTTCCCTTAAGAAATAGGTAACACTGGACGTGTCTTCCAGAATGGCCGCAGACCCTGGAGCTAAGGAGCGCATGCTTTCTGATCGACTCTTGATTCCCATACAGTCTGTTTTGCCACCCCCTCTCTTTTCCATATCTGATCCCATATGTATTTACATTTACAATCATATATTAAATCTGTTAATTCACTTATGCACATTAATAAAGACCAAAGTCTATAAATTTCTTTTTACTGTGTAATTATTAAAATTTTGTTGTGTGTATGTAGTCTCTTTACCATTAAGTACAACTAGGAAAATTTTGTGTTTTACTTTAGGAAAAATCACTGATAGTTATCTTCTATTCATAAGCAACGCAAAGTAATAAATAATAAGACTGCTCCACTGCTGCTTTCCCAGATTATCTCAGAAGTGACTTAGGAAGGGTAAAACTTTGATAATTTGAATGTATTAATTTCACTGTTGTGGTTTCTTAATTATTTATATCTTATGTATTAGTGTCAGGAAAGAGAGCAAGATTGCCAATCCTAAATAATTATAGCATTGTTTGTGGTATGAAAAACTGACAACAGAGTAGATTGCCATCAGCAAGAGAGTATATTAGGAGAAATTATAGAAGCAGTGTAGCATGGTGGTTCAGACATGTCTTTTAGAGCCAGTCTGCTTCCGTTTGCATTCTGCTTCCACGACTTAGCGATGTGACACTGAGCAGTTTGCTCTCTGTGTATCAGGTTTTCTCATCTAGGGAATAAGGATAATTATAGTCCCACTTCCCAAGGTTATTGTAAGTATTAAATGTGGTAATACATGTGAAGTGCTTACAGTAGGGACAGGTACACAGAAGGTGTCCAGTAAATGTTACCTCTTACTGTTTTATTCATAGGAAGGATCCTTTGTAGCAGTTAAAAGAATGAGGTAGACAAGGAGTGGAAATAGAGTTGAAATACTCCAAGAAATATTGGAGAACCTTTTTTTATGTGTTAGAAAAAGCAAAAGCAAACACAAAGCTATGTATTTGAAAAGACCTGAGTGTGTAGTGTTTCCTGAATGTTATAGTGTTTTCCTGAAGGTTAACAGTGATCAATTCTGGGGATCCGAATAGGAGAGGGTATATTAAAAATGGTTTTTAGCTTTTGTTGTTTGAAATTTTTACCAAGAGTTCATATTCATGTATTGTATAGCTTTAAAAGGGTAAAATTCTTTAAAAAAAAAAAAAAAAGCTCTTCTGTCCTAAGATGCTAGAATTCTAAAAGAGGCTTAAAATTTTATTTTACAGTGTAAAATTTTTACATTCCATAAAGTTAAAAAATGGAAAAGAAATTACCTGTTTCTCATGAATTTTTTAATTTTCTATTATTTCTGTAAAATAGGTACAAAAGAAAAATTACCGAGAAGAAAAGAAAAGAGCCACAAAGGAGTTGCTCAGTACAATCACAGATCCTTCTGTTATTGTTATGGCTGATTGGTTGAAGGTCAGTTTGTATTGTCTTGAGTTCAGATTGCTGGACATTTACCAACTGGCACAGGAAAGCCCAGAGTGCACCTGCCTAAAGCCTGCGAGACAAAAAAACTCTAGGGTGATTTTTTTTCACTGAAAAAAGAAGCCATTAATTGTATCCCAGAAGGTCTGTGTTCTGATCTTAATGGAGAGCGGGAACCTTGATGTTGCTCTCTTGACTGTAACATCAAATATGGATAGCAGTGCTTTTTAAAAAGCTTTGTGATGATATATGTGACAGGACATGGTCTAATCAATGTGAAGTGAAGAAGTATTCTGTGTGCTGTTCAGATTCTTATTTAGTATGATTGTAGACTTGGTGTATATGCATTTTGGTGAAGATATGAGACAAAGTTAGTGTAAAAGTTGTCATTTGAAAAGCTTCAATTTTCCAAAAAACATGCATATTGCTATTTCCATATCTTATTCTTTTAGCCTCTGGTTGTTCCTACTTATTTTTATTACCATTTCCATCATCCTATTCACTCTATTCTCTGTATCACTATTATTTGTAGGATATTTGGTAGGAATTTTTTAGAGTAATGCTAACTTTGAGAAAGATCTCGTAAGACCCTGACTCCTAGAAAGTTTCAGTACCCGGCCTTCACCTAAAAATCACCCCAGCCCTGAAAAACTTTTCTCTTTCCCCAAGGATAGGTACAGCCTTCAAACTAAAATCTTTATGAGATCTCTCATGGAAGTCCTCTTACTAAAATGGGAGTCTAGTGGTATTTCTTTGACAGTTCAAGTAGTACTGAGGTCTTCTTGCATGCTATTCTGAAAACACCTTTGGACTTACATTGGCTCTACTTACTAAGTCTTTAAGCTCCTCATCTTGGTACTAGGAAAGTATATTTTAATGGCCCCTGACCTGGCCAGGGAAGTTAGGATTCTTTTGAAAATGTTGATGTGATGCAGTCTCCCACTAGAATTTAAGTTCCCTAGAAGTAGCAGTCATGCTGTTTTCACATTTATTTATAGTCCTGGCTAATTAGTAGCTTAACGAATATACATCTAGTGAATTTAAAGTGTACATTTTTTGAAAATTTTAGATTAAAACACCCTATTTGCCTCTATTTATTTAGTACCTTGTGAAGCAGAGAAACAGACCTTCATTTCTTAAAATAAACTTATCTTTTTGTAGATTCGTGGTACCCTAAAGAGCTGGACCAAATTGTGGTGTGTGTTGAAACCCGGTGTGCTACTGATCTATAAAACCCAGAAAAATGGTCAGTGGGTAGGAACAGTGCTTCTGAATGCCTGTGAGATCATTGAACGTCCATCGAAAAAGGATGGCTTTTGTTTTAAACTTTTCCATCCTCTGGAGCAGTCTATTTGGGCAGTGAAGGTAAGTAAGCACTTGTTACACAGGCAAAAAGTAAGGATGACAAATCTATGAGTAGAACTGAGCTAAATCAGTGAGTGAGTGACTAGCGGTTACTGTCCTCTGCCAGAGCTTTGTTTCTGTCCGCAGGCACATTGTTCCTCCTGTCCCTGCCCACAATGAAATGTGCACCAAAGTGCTGAGTTTATTTTACCTCCAAGATCGAACTTAAAAGTTTCTCCAGAAAATGTTTCTCAAATTTACGTTGTACCCTATTCTCTCTTGTCTGTGGGGATTGTTTGTACTATTTTTTTAGTTTGCAATTACTAGCTTTGCTTTGTAATATTGTATCTGGTTCACTGTGACTGTTTTTCTCTTGATCAATTTGTCAGACTCCCTAGAACAGAAACTGCCTTTTCTTTTGGTGGTCTTTCCTGCAGGGATGTAAACTTGTGACTGGAAGCCTGTAAACAGAAGGGGTTTTATTTACTCTTGAGAGGCAGCTTTCTTGGTAGATGGAGCTCTAATGCTTGTATAACTAAAAAGCATGACTGTGGTCACTCCTATGAATAGGAACAGAATAATGTTTGTAAATTTCTTCTTTGTGTCAGGGACTCTTTCCAGCATACTATATGGAATCTTTTTTTAAATTCTCCTACCTGTAAGGAGGATACAAATTTCTCTTATTACCCAGATAAAGAGATTGGGGCCTAAAGAAGTTACTTAAGTAGTTTTTCTAGTATGGAGTCATGCTAGATTGAAACCCAGGCAATTTGACTCATGGGCCTACCCTATAGTGGCTCTAGGAACTGGACCGAAAATTATAAAGCCATTTGAAAACACACAGGGGACACTGTAGGATTTGTTGAAATCATATTGATTTGTTTCTACTTTTTTCATTTTTAATGTTCCTCCTTACTTCCTGAGGTATATGCTTCTTAAAATCCATTTTATTCTTTGATCTGACAACTTAAAAAATTATTTTTCCCCGAACCTAGTAAAAGTTCACTTCTCTCTTTCTTATATTTCCAGCTGTTTCTTTGGGCTTCCAGAAATTTAGTATTTCTTAGCTAGTAGTTTTTGTAGTGTGGAAATTCTCCATTAAATTAAAATTTGGTCTAGTATGTTAAATTTTAGGCCTTTATAAAATATGTAAACCATCTGTAGAGATAATATTAAGTGTTAACTATAAATTCAGTTTTCTGGTAAGGAAGTTAAGTTTGGTGGAAGAGGAAAGCTTTCCTGACTGCTTGACATTTGCTCTCAAGAAGCGTAAAATTAACACTTGCTTGCTTTTAAAAATTATAATCTATGCCTTACTTAGTTTATTACAGGTAATAATGAATAATATAAAGTTGAAATCTCACAATACTGTACACCATTTAATTGTTATTTTGCTTTTTAAGGGTCCAAAAGGTGAAGCAGTTGGATCAATAACTCAGCCCTTACCTAGCAGTTATTTGATCATCCGAGCCACTTCAGAGTCAGATGGTAAATAGAAATAATGGATTGGATTTCGATCCTCATTTTTAAGGGTTTATTTCATATATGACTGTTTTCCTTTGGGAAATTTGTCTTTAGTATGGAATTTCAGTAAAGGTATTATAATCATAAATTATTTAGAACACTAAATATTTATATCATCAACTTGGTTGACAAACAGGGAAATCTGATAGAAAGGAAGCATTGTATAATTGAGTGATAAATTAGCAGCCTGGAGTTTCCGCTTCATCTTTCATGACATATCAACACTCTCTTGGCTTGGTTAGTGTTCTCTGTGGTAATTCATTGTTTTGTCATTTTAGAAGTACATTTAATTCTATTTATATTTTATCATTAAATATTAACATGAGACACCATGTGCATTATTTTTCTTTACATAAGACATTCAAATGCGAGCTTCTCTTATGTACTTTATTACTGAATATTTACTTCCTGAGACAAACATAGGGAGGGTATAACTTATATGAGAGCAAGGCATCTGTAAAACCTTAATAACTGGTAATGGATTTTTTTCCCCAACTTTTATGTTTTATAGTTTAGACCATCTTAGCTTATGTAACCTTCTAAAGTTTCCTTTCACTAGATGATTATTTTTTAAATTAAAATATCATATGCATGCGTTTTCATTATGAAAATGATATATTTGGCTGATTTTTTAGCATATCTTGAAACAAATATATATGAGTTCTCAGAGCAATTAACATTTTTTTCTGCTAATACTGTTCTGAATTTTAATTTCAAAAATAGTAGGAGAGGAGGACTAAATTGGGAGTTTGGGATCAACATGTACACACTCCTATATTTAAAAAGAATAACAAACAAGGACCTACTGAATGGCACAGGGAACTCTGCTCAACATTCTATAACAACCTAAATGGGAAAAGGTTTTGAAAAAGAAGAGATATTTGTAAATGTATAACTGAATCACTTTGTTGTACACCGGAAACACAACATTGTAAATCAACTGTGCTGCTAAGTCACTTCAGTCGTGTCCGACTCTGTGTGACCCCATCAACTATAGACCAACATAAAATTTTAAAAAATATAGTCAACCACACATTAAAAAATTAAGTTGTTAATGTTTCTCCTGACTAATATGACAATAACATTATTTGTACAGGCATTTTTCTGACTTAAAATTGAGGTGCTAAACCTGGAATAGATGTCTTATCAACAACAAAATATTATTTTAGTTTGTTTCCTAGTAGAAATGTAATCCTTAGGTATATTTCATGTACCTTTTTGGTACCTTCAAATTATACTATGTATTAACATTAGAAGGTTTTAAAAATTAAGTACACTTATTTTAGATTAAGTGTATTTCCTAATGTGCATTAATGCTATTTATTTACCAGTGGTTCTAGATATTTTGAATGCAAAAAGCATTTATTATACTGAAGAATTGCGTTAAGAAATCCTGGAAGAATTTTGTATTCTAATTAGCTTTTATAGTACATGTTTCTGAGAGAAATAATATACTCAAAAGTTAACTGTGATAAATTATGTTGGATGCTGTTTTTCTCGTTCCCTGAGTTACACTGCTTTTGAATCTGCATTCTTCTAGGAAGGTGCTGGATGGATGCTTTGGAGTTGGCTTTGAAATGTTCTAGTCTTCTTAAACGTACAATGATCAGGGAAGGAAAAGAACATGACCTGAGCATCTCATCAGAGAGCACACATGTGACCCTGTATGGCTTATTACGTGCTAACAATCTCCACAGTGGTGACAATTTCCAGTAAGTAGATATTGCCACTCATATGGTGATTATTTTCAAGCCTGTGTTATTCACTAGGTCAGTCGGCAAGCCGAGAATTTTTGTATGATATTTAGGACTGAAACTTGTCTGCTTCAAACCCCTTTGTGTGCTTGCTCAGGCACTCAGTCATGTCTGACCCTTTGCAACCCCGTGGACTGCAACCCCGTGGCTCCTCTGCCCATGGAATTTTCCAGGCAAGAATACTGGAGTGGGTTACCGTTTCCTACTCCATTAAACCCCTATGGCCTGGTTTAAAATTTGTTTAGTTGCTACGATGAGGTGTAGAAAGTTCTTTGATTCTAGCGAATGTGAATTGCTTGTTCTTTCCTAAATACAACCATACTAACAATCTTGTCTTTGTGTATGGTGTTCCCTCTATTAAGAACGATTTCTAGTCCTCCTTGCTTTCTTTCTATCATACGCCTGTGTTTTCTTCAAGGCCAATTTCAATCTCAAATATTATATGTGAAGCCTTTCTTGCCTTATAAAAATGAGATGTAATTCATCCTTCTATTGCTGTTCTATAACACTGTTTTTTTGTTTTGTTTTGTTTTGTTTTAAATGGGACTTGGCTTATTCTACCTGGTGTTTGTGGAATTCTTCTGTTATATGGTATTCCAAGTTTGAACTGTATCCTATTTTTGTTTTTTTTCCCCTGAAGCATTTGTTGTAGTTAATAGTAAAACAATGTTTCTACAAGGAAAGAAGAGGTTCAGAGGATCGCTGTGGTTCAGATCTCTTCTGTTGCTTTGCGAGAGAAATAGACCTCCCCGTTTCCTCCCTGGCCCAACCCTCGGCTTCTCTGTAGTCGCTTAATCATAGCGGCATTAGGTTATTCTCCTCAAAGTTAAGCCGCTTCTCTCCTCTCCTCCCTGTAACCGGAACTGAACTTTTTCCTTCATTTTCTTTTACTGTTTTTCTTTACTCTCTTTTAAAACTACCATTACCTGATCTTTTACATGCTTTCTTTGTAGATCTATTAATGTAACCTGTTTATTTTTGGAAAAGGAAATGGCAACCCACTCCAGTGTTCTTGTCTGTAGAATCCCATGGATAGAGGAGCCTGGCGGGCTACAGTCCATAGGGTCACAAAAAGTCAGACACCTGAAGTGACTGAGCAGCGTAGCTTTATTTTATCCAAGTATAGGAGCCTGAATGAGATAGGATGTGGGGGAGGGAGGTGCAACTGATACAGGAATAGGTTTTTGGGGGGGCCTCTTACCCTGGTATTATTGAATACCAGGTAATCCTTAAATACTCTTATGTGGGGATCTTAAAAATTCATCTGCTTCACATATGTATTCATTAAAAATTTTTGAGCCTCTTTTCTTTGTATGTAATTGGATAATATAAATGTTGGACATGTTGAAGAAGCAGTGGTTTCTGGAAATATAGATGGTCAGCCAAGCATTTAAAAGCAAGCACGGGAAATCATCAAATAGAAGCGATGATGAAGTCTTGGAACTGGATAGCTTGCCAAAGGGGAAGAGAGGATAAGACAAAATAAAAGGGAAAGTAAACACCACACTGTGAGGGGTAGAGGGGAGACTAAATGGTAAGAAAGCAAAGACAGAAATTTTAGACTTAATGTTTTTTAAAAATATGTGATTGTAAAGGATAAGAGGAAATAGCAAGTATTCTAAAAAAATGAATTTGTATTAGGAGTTCTCTGATTAAACGTAGGAAGATTTTTAAAAGTAGACACTAAAATAAGAATCCATTGGAGCTTCTAGGGCCTGTTACCTACCTCAGCATTGTTAAAGTATCAGTCATTTATAATGGCACCATGTAGTCATTTGTAAAGAGCTTTATAAAATTTTCATACCAAATGAAACGCACAGGTACTTTGTCAAACAAGAAATTTCTAAAAAAATTTGATTTTGGAAATGATTTGTTTAATTATTTCATTTTTATGCAGATTAGCAACCCTAATCATGTAAGTAAGAATAAGGTTGGGTGTAGCAGTTTAACAATTTTAGGCTGAAAGTTCATTTCCTTAAGCTGAAATATCCATTTCTAATTCTTCCTGAATTTTTTTCCAAGGTTAAACTTATCAATCAAGTATTAAATCAACATAATTGCCTCATACGTTTTCTCCTTTATTTTTGGAATTATTGTGAGTGAATTTGGAGACTTTTACAGGTAGAAAGTCATAAGTCATTTGTGTTCACTTGAGAATCTGGTGGTCTTGACCTGGTTTTTCTTTAGACTAGAAGTGATAGATTGATTCAAACATTCAAGTGATGTTTGTAAAACTAAGAAAAAATTATAGCAAGAAATAGTCTAAAATTTTTGTTTTGAAAAATTTAGACCTAAAGGATAGAGAAGCAAAGAGCTTAGAGTGTCATCTTTTAATATTTTCCAAGTTTTCGTTTCTCTATGCCCCCATTTATCTATGAAGTGAGAATAATCATTTTACTTATCTCATAGGGCATTTTTACAATTAAATGAGTTAAACTATATATATAAAACACTTAGAATGGTGTCCAGCACATAGTAAATTCTCAGTAAGTGTTACATATCATACTTACTTACAAATTAAATATTCTTAACCTCCTTTATCCTTCCTGCTAATGATTCTTTCCCTTAAGGTTAAATGATAGTGAAATTGAACGACAGCATTTTAAGGACCAAGATATGTATTCTGATAAATCTGATAAAGAAAATGATCAAGAGCATGATGAGTCTGACAATGAGGTGATGGGGAAGAGTGAGGAAAGTGACACGGACACGTCAGAAAGGCAGGACGACTCATATATTGAGCCTGAGCCTGTCGAGCCTTTAAAGGAGACCACCTACACTGAGCAGAGCCATGAAGAACTCGGAGAGGTAACAGCTTGTGATGTTCAAAGAGTTTTATTTTCTATGAACTTATAGATGAAATGGAAGATATTTGTATGACTTATTGCTTATTTTCCTAAAAGAGAATAGTATTCATATAATACTTATTTTAAACAGCTAAACATATATACTCATACAAATGCCAATATAGTATATTGAATTTAAAGTTTATATTTTCTTCAGGTTTTCTTTTGAAATAAGATACTCCTTTATATTATTGCCAGATACAAAGTAAACTGCAGGGAAGTGTGAATTTATAACTTTCTTGTTGCTAATGCATAGAAGTAAACATAGTCTAAATAGAGTATGATATTTTTTATAATGGATTCTTTGAAAATATCATTCACTTTAGTGTCTCTTGCAACTACCCTTTTACTGAATTTTATAGCTATTGACTAATTTGCCTAATGGGTTATTTTCACCTTTTGAGAATGCTCGGAATAATCCTGTAGTGAATTATTTTTTTCTGCATTAGCTGTCTTATCTATATACATATCCATGCGTCTGAAATAAATACAGTATTTCAGTATTCTTTGTTAATTGCAAAAGGCAGGGGAGGCATCTCAAACAGAAACTGTATCTGAAGAAAATAAAAGCCTTATCTGGACTTTGCTGAAACAAGTTCGTCCTGGCATGGATCTATCCAGGGTGGTCCTGCCTACATTTATTTTGGAACCCCGTTCTTTCCTGGATAAACTTTCAGATTACTACTATCATGCAGATTTCCTATCTGAGTAAGTAAATTCTCATTTCTTAAGAGATGCTTCATGGTTTTAGAGATTTTTCAGAGTGCTAACTTCAGTTGTTGGTTTCCCTGGTGGCGTAGATGGTAAAGTGTCTGCCCACAATGCAGGAAACCTGGGTTTGATCCCTGGGTTGGGAAGATCCCCTGAAGAAGGAAATGGCAGCCCGCTCCAGTACTCTTGCCTAGAGAATCCCATGGACAGAGGAACCTAGTAGGCTGTCCATGGGGTCACAGAGTGTCTGACATGTTGTTATGCTGAACCAAAATCAAGCTCTAATGAGATCCTGTTCTCTCTTCTCCACCACTAGTATAGTTGACCTTAATAAGAAGTATGTTTAATGCATTGCTGTGATGTTTCTATCTATGAGGTCAAATGGGATGATCGCAAGCTTGAGGAAGACAGGAATTCTGCCTCTGCCTTGACAGCACTGCCATCAGAGGCGCCCTGACCTGTGTACTAACCCAGCACAGGGAGAGCTGGTTGGCATTCTTTGTTCTCCTCACCTGAGTCCTCGTGCAGGTCCTATCCTAGGGTCTCTGCTTGTGTGTGTGCGTATCCTCTCTGTACGCAATAAGGCATGTGCAGCTTACAGCATCCGGAACACCCTGCCAATTGCTGGCTCATGGCATCGATCCCCACTCTCTTTGTTTTTCTTCCTGCCAGCTGATCCTGTGTGTAATTCTGAAAAAGGCAGGCCTAAAGGAGGTGGAGGAGGATCTGCCTGCCTCCTTCCCAGCAGTTTCTTGGAGAACCATACTTTTCAAGGTTCCATCTGCTGCCCCCATTCCAGCAGCAGTTTCAAGGCACTGTGTTTTCTGAGATACAAGGTTCTGGCCTTGTGACCTGAGTTTTAGATTCTTCATCAGTATCTGTATTCAGTTTATTAGTGAATTAGTTTATTAATGAATATTGCAAGGAAAAAAAGCATAAGCTGATTCAAAGGATAATTTATAAAACTATGGGAGATTTTTGCAAATTAAGTCATACATGAAGTGTTAAGCTCCCTAAAATAAAAAGAGTTCTTAACCAGTGAATGAAAATGATCAATAACTCAATAGAAAAAAGAGTGGAAGAAATGACCAGGCAGTTTAAAAATGAAGTATAGGAACAAGGAATTCTGCAGGCAAGAATACTGGCATGGGTAGCCATTCCCTTCTCCAGAGGATCTTTCCAACCCAGGGGTCGATCCCAGGTCTCTTGCACTGCAGGCAGATTCTTAAGGCTTCCCTGGTGGCTCAGGTGGTAAAGAATCTGCCTGCAATGCATAAGACCCAGGTTCAATCCCTGAGTTAGGAGCCTGGTGGACTACAGTCCATGGGGTCACAGAGAGTTGGACATGACTGAGTGACTAATACACACAATAGAGACATGTCCTTAAACATGTAAACTTAATTTTAAATAAGAAAAGTTCAAATTCAAACCATAGTTAAGATCTATTTTTCCATCCATCTCATTGACCGAAAATCTAAATGTTCTTATACCTCAGTTCTCCTTTCTTTTATCTACCTAGAAACTTATCTCTCTCAGAATATGAGGCAGGTTCCTACGAATCACAATAAGATCTTGAGAGATGCCCATTTCCCCAAATTGAGAGATTGCACTTCAGGCAACACACAGTGTTGGGGAGGTTGTGTGGGGCAGCAGGCGCTCATAGACTGCTGCTGGCTCATCCAGACTTGCACGGTGCCTTTGAAAGGAGCCTGGCAGTATTTACCAAAATTATGTCAATGCATTCAATCCTTTGATCCAGTAATCCTACGTCTGAGAATAACTCCTACAGATACAACTCTACATATACAAAATGATACACATACAAAATTGTGGCAGCAGGGCTTGAAATAGCAAAAGATTAGATAACTCAAGTGTCCAGCCACAGTTGACTGGTTAAGTAATGAATGGTATATCCACACTAAGGAAGAGCTCTGTAGACTGATTTAGAGGGATCATCAGGATTTTATGTGTGTGTGTAAAAAAAAAAGCAAAGTACAAAAGAATACATTGTTTCCTTTCGCCTTTAAAGAAAACGGCTATATATTATATTTGCTTCCTTATGCTTTAAGAAAACTGCATAAAAAGAAATATTTTAAAGAGAAAGTTGCCTATGGTAGGTTAAGTAGGAAGAACATGGAGCAATGGGGCAATGGCAAGACTGTATACTTTTTTATATTGCTTTGGAGTTTGAACTATGTACATGCATGTAAAGTTTTAAATAAACTTCATAATAAGAGAATTTAAAGCAAGAAAAAAGCACAATCAGAGGGATAACTTCCGAAAAGTTCAACAACTTTAAGTTGGCACAGTTGTCAGCAAGCCTAGGCCTAGCCTCCTCCATCTCACACTGCATCTCAAAAATCACCATATTGGACTTTTAGACATGCTTAAAGGGAGTAGTATAAATAGTTAAATTGCTATGTTTGTGTGTATGTGTGTGTGTATATATATATATATGTATATATTGGAAACTTCTCAGATTTACTTCTGAAAAACAACACAATCAGTGTTTTACTATGTTCCAGCAATAACAGAAGGGCAAGGGGACAGGTGAGTCATAGCTTCTAAAACTCTCTTTTAAAATGAAAATTGTCTTTATCTATTAAATTGGTAGTTATTAAATAACTCTGGAAAATCAGCAAATAGGGGAGATTCAAGTCTAAAGATGGGGTTAAAACCTTTTTGATTGAAATAAATTATTTTGTCTTCCATATTGGTGATTTGAAGCTTCCGCATTTTATACTAGGGACTAAAAGGGCACATAGTCACATGCTTCAGAGAGGCAGTTTCATGAAAGAGGCTGGCACTCACCAGCTACTGTTGATCACTTCTAATTAACATCACCAGCTGAAAATAGACTAGATCAAGTACGCATGGTCCTCTTCTGACATAAAGGACCAAAGGCTTCTAATGAAATCATTAGCAAGATTGGCCAATGCTAGGGATCATGCAGTGTGTGGACCTCAGAATCTATTTTTATTTTTTTCAATCACAATTTCAAATAGAACTCCTAGCAATATATAGGGTTCTATAGAACCCCAGTTGAGAAACCTTGGTTTAGAGAGTTTTCAGAAACTACTTAAGCAGAGGCTGGGGCAATATATCAAATAATAAGAAAAAGGGGGAGAAAAAGAACTAGATTATACAAAATGATTCTTGCATATTGATTGACATGGTTACTTTTGCCGTCTATTTTAAATATGAATGGTATACTTTCCTATCATTTCATATTCAGTTGTTGGCTTCATTAATATTTAGGGAGACTTTGTGATATGTTGTATAAAATTTTTGCATGTTATCATTTTGTTTTTTAGGGCTGCTCTTGAAGAAAATCCTTATTTCCGTTTGAAGAAAGTAGTGAAATGGTATTTGTCAGGATTCTATAAAAAGCCAAAGGTAGTGTTTATGTTTTACTTTCTTTAGCCTTATATATTTGGGGGGGGGTAATCTTAGGTTATTTATAAATAATTACATTGCAAGCCCTCTTTCAATTAGCAAAATTGCAAAATACTTGTTTAGACCTATATTCTGATTGAAGTCATTT
This sequence comes from Cephalophus harveyi, assembly GCA_006410635.1. Taxonomy (NCBI): domain Eukaryota; kingdom Metazoa; phylum Chordata; class Mammalia; order Artiodactyla; family Bovidae; genus Cephalophus; species Cephalophus harveyi. Next base: position 714,274 of record SJYT01029239.1, on the reverse strand, counting down.
AGTTTTATTTCATGTCATTATAATTTTATAAGGATAATTCTCAGATGATACAGTTAAGCCCATCTTGACTGGTTTAAGTTAGTACTTTGAATCTTCCATGTTTATAATTTGAAACTTGTATGTTTTTTTACTAGGGACTGAAGAAACCTTATAATCCTATACTTGGTGAGACTTTCCGTTGTTTGTGGATTCATCCCAGAACAAACAGCAAAACTTTTTATATTGCTGAACAGGTATTAGAAATGCTTGTTATAGAAGGAAAACTGATTTGGAAGTTAAGATTTTTTTTTAGAGAAAATATTAACTCAGTAAACTCACTGTTGATTAACCTTTCTTATTAGTGAACATTTGATAAGCATTTAACCTCTTAATACTGACTACTACTAAATACCATACTCTCTTACAGTCATAGAATCCTGTGATCAAAAATAAGTCTTTATTTTTTTTGCTTTGCTCTCTTTTTTTTTTTTTTTTGGACTTGCATATTGATTGACATGGTTACTTTTGCCGTCTATTTTAAATATGAATGGTATACTTTCCTATCATTTCATATTCAGTTGTTGGCTTCATTAATATTTAGGGAGACTTTGTGATATGTTGTATAAAATTTTTGCATGTTATCATTTTGTTTTTTAGGGCTGCTCTTGAAGAAAATCCTTATTTCCGTTTGAAGAAAGTAGTGAAATGGTATTTGTCAGGATTCTATAAAAAGCCAAAGGTAGTGTTTATGTTTTACTTTCTTTAGCCTTATATATTTGGGGGGGGGTAATCTTAGGTTATTTATAAATAATTACATTGCAAGCCCTCTTTCAATTAGCAAAATTGCAAAATACTTGTTTAGACCTATATTCTGATTGAAGTCATTTAGTTTTATTTCATGTCATTATAATTTTATAAGGATAATTCTCAGATGATACAGTTAAGCCCATCTTGACTGGTTTAAGTTAGTACTTTGAATCTTCCATGTTTATAATTTGAAACTTGTATGTTTTTTTACTAGGGACTGAAGAAACCTTATAATCCTATACTTGGTGAGACTTTCCGTTGTTTGTGGATTCATCCCAGAACAAACAGCAAAACTTTTTATATTGCTGAACAGGTATTAGAAATGCTTGTTATAGAAGGAAAACTGATTTGGAAGTTAAGATTTTTTTTTAGAGAAAATATTAACTCAGTAAACTCACTGTTGATTAACCTTTCTTATTAGTGAACATTTGATAAGCATTTAACCTCTTAATACTGACTACTACTAAATACCATACTCTCTTACAGTCATAGAATCCTGTGATCAAAAATAAGTCTTTATTTTTTTTGCTTTGCTCTCTTTTTTTTTTTTTTTTGGACCAGATACTTCAGTGGTTCTCCAATTCCTGAATCAAATTTAAACCCATTTCTCTAACATTCAGAGTCCTCCATATCTTTCTAAATTTATCTCACATTGCTGGCCTTTGGGGGCTTCCCTGGTGGCTCAGCTGGTAAAGAATCCGCCTGCAATGTGGGAGACCTGAGTTTGATCCCTGGTTTGGGAAGATCCCCTGGAGAAGGGAACGGCTACACACTCCAGTATTCTGGCCTGGAGAATTCCATGGACCGTGTAGTCCATGGAGCCGCTGAGTCAGATACGACTGAGCGAGTTGCACTCACCTGCCTTTGTAAGCACTCCACAGTAGTCTGATCTGTGCATTCACAATTAGATAACCTGATATTGTACTTTTGCCTCATTATTTTCAATTTAATTCTCCAACCCTATTTCTCCCCAGATATTCATCTACATAAATTCTGGCCTGCTTATCTTTCATATAGGGAATGTAAGGAGGATGAGAATACAATGTGTTATTTGAGAAACCTTCATCTTCCCAATAAATTTTGATGTACTCCTCAGATTGAAAGCACTTTATCTGTATTAGTTTTTTAAATGAGTGCATTTTAGTTTGCTGTAATTCTTCACTAAGTTGAGAAGCTTAAGAAGTGATTAATTTTATCTTTGGCTCATTTTAGAAGCCTTAAGATGTATACGTATCAAAATATTAATTATTAAAATGACATATTTGTTAAAGCTTTTGTTAGATTCTTAAGTCTATTCAGTAATCTACATGAAGAATAGCCATTGTGTTAGTTATTCGTTGCTGTATAACAAATTCAAAACTTAATGGCTTAAGACAACAAACATTTTTTATTTTGTATAATAAGGTTAGGAATCTGAGAGCTGTTTAGCTGGGTGATTCTGGCTCAGGATCTCTCCCGAGGTTGAGGTCAAGATGTCAGCCAGCTTTGCAATCTTCTGAAGGCTTCTGGGCTGAAGGGTTCTGCTTCCAAGGTCATCACATGGCTTTTGAGAGGAGTTCAGTACCTTATCACATGGGCCTCTCCATGGTTGCTCACAACCTGGAAGCTGGCTATTCAGAGCTAATGATTTGAGAGAGACGCGCACGCATCAAGATGCATGCTGCCTTACAGCCTAATTTCAGAGGTGACATACTATCACTTCCACACAAACTGATCCGGGTGCAGTGGGCACAGTGTAAATGGAGCTCATCCATTGCTGTGAATACCAGGAGGTGGGTTTCCTTGAGACACATCTTGGAGATTGTTCCTACAATCATCAATATTTAATTTTACTGTTAAATACTTACCAAATATTTCTTTTAATTCATTATTAGAATATACTTCTAAGACTTGAGCTTTTGATAATATCACAGTAATATGCTTATAATTATTATATTTTCATGCATGTTTCCTGTATTCCAATAGGTGTCTCATCATCCACCAATATCTGCCTTTTATGTCAGTAACCGAAAAGATGGATTTTGCCTTAGTGGTAGTATCCTGGCCAAGTCCAAGTTCTATGGTGAGTCTACCCATGTCTCAATCTATACACTTTTCTGGGATATAGTATTTTCTGGTGAGCTTTAATATAGACAATGTCTTGTACTGTTCTCAGCAAGGGATTTGTATGTCATTTTAAGTATCAGTTTTACTTGGATGATGCCTTTTCGTTTTTGTTGTTTTTCTTTGCTCATTCATAAATAGAGGTTTCATCTATGTGTAAATTTACCACAAACACCACTTATCAAAAGACAGAATAATGACTGTCCACTGTAGCTCGCCATTTTAGTCCACAATATATTTCTTTTGCCTTTAGCTCTACTAAGATTTTTTGTTTCATTTCAGTGTAACTGAGGGGTTGATCTTTTGATTTAGTCTTTGAATAGAGAGAGAGATAATCTAAATACAATTAGAATACTTGTCCAGAGTCCAATATTGAAAGTAATGATATTTTTACCTTGAGTCAAGTACCATGCTACTAAAAACTTTTGTTAAAAAAAAAAAAAAGGAAGGAAAATAAAGAAATAGGTACAGTAGGAAATCTTAATCTAAAACCTGTGACAATTCAAACAAGCAGATCATCCCTTGATGCTTGCTTTGTTTGGCTTTTGAGTTTGATTTTTTTTTTGCCTAGTTTTATATTTCACTTGTTTCAGAGTGTGATCATTTTCTTCTGAAAGTGCATGTATTTGAGGTTTTCCCCACTGTATCCTTCATCTCTTCATGTCCCTTCCCTGACTATAGTGTAGATAGCTTTTGTGAATGTGTGTTCTACCCTTGTAGAATTTTTATTGAGTACCAGCTACACAGCTTGCTTTCCAGGATTACTTGCAGCTAGCCTTCTTTTTTTCAGTATTATAGTGAATATAGTTGTGTATATCAGAGCTATCTGTTCCTTTGTAATTTGAAAGAATTTACTAAGTTCAGACTTTGTAGGGGCAATTTTTTTGTAACTTCCTCATTTCTTCTTTGGTTATTGACTTGCTCGTATAGAAACTTCTTGCTTGGAGAGTTTGATAATTTATTTTGTTTTAGGAATTGGTGCATTTTCTTGAATCTAAATTAAGCTAAATTTAATGACATCTGGGCAGAGTGTATTCCTCTTAACCAGTAGTCTCTTGACATTTTGATGTACTAAATTATCAGTTTTTCCTTTGATGGTTTTTGCTTTTGATGTCACAGAAAAATCCTTTTGCACTTCAGCTTATGTAATAATTCACTTATATATTCTTATCCTTTTATGCTTTCATTGGTCTTTAATTTGCCTGGAACTTACTTTGATGTATATATTGTGAATGGAGTGAAGCAAGAACACAACTTTCTTTTCCTAAAAGCCAATTAATTTTCTCAGTGTCTATTTATAAATGATTTTTAGTGTCATTATTTTCTATTTCAGGTTCTGTCTTCTCAGGTCTGTTGATCTGTTTTTTTCTTGTACCACTAGTCTTTGCCCTAAGAACCATTTATTTTGAAATGGGTTTCTTATATTCTGTGGAGCAGATGAAATATAGGTACTTAGCCACTTTGCTATGGGTTAAATAATTTATCATCATTTGGGACAGCTGCTCTTGTTGTTCAAATAGTATGCATGAACTGTCAATTTCATAATCAGAATACGAGTTAAGATTTTGGAATTCTGAACCCCAGTCTTGACTTACCAAATCAAAATCACTGGACTCAAGAATATACATTTTTATAATCTCTTCAGGTAATTCTGATGTACACTATAATATGAAATAGCTGATGATACAATGTTAAATGAAAAGCAGAATACATCTATGCTCTGAGTCACCTCTACTTTAAAAGTATTCATGTTTTTAAAGTAAAAGTAAACATGCATTCATGTTTAGGAAAAAAAAATCAAGATTTCATGATTAACCTGAATTATAGAATTATGGATAAGTGTCTTTGGATTTTTCAACTTGCCCATGAAGAACACATATTTCCTTTAAAATAAGGAAACGTTCAGTTATTTTAAGATATAATATGGCTATGAATATGATATAATAAAAGATAAATGATTTAATGATAAGCCAGCACATGTATACAGTTGAATACAAAAGATCTGTGTGGTTTTACTGTGTTGAAAATGTATATGGACAACAATGTCTGAATAAAGCCCTCCCAGACCATCCTTCTCTGTACCTCTGGCCCTAATACCAAAAGCAGCTGCCTGAAGGTATTAAAGAGAGAGCAGTTGCAGGCAAATTCAGTGGGAAGTCCACAGTCATAGGACAGAAATCACACAGAATGAATCCTTCTTAGCTTCAGGTTACATACGGTTAACAGGGTAAACTGGTAGAAACATTGCAACCTTTGCAGTGGAGCACCAAATGCTAAATTTGAAGAAACCATGGCCCCTAGACAGAGAATAGGAACCTGGAAAGGAAAAGGGCCAGAGAGGGGGATCTCAAATTTACTGTCAAAAAATCATCCACAATATTCTCTGACCTTCCTTTCAATGTCTGTAAGTTCTGTCGTGATTCTGCTCATTTTATTCCTCATTTGTGTTCTTTATTTTGATCTGTCTGTAATTCTTGGCTTCCCTAATTTTCTGAATTATCTGTCCACTTTATACACTGATGTCTGCTTATCTTTATTTCCTTTCTTCTACCTACTTGGAATTTAATTAGTTCTTTTTCTTTTTTTTTTTTTGCTGTCTCACATACAGGGTCATCATTGCCATCTTTCTAAATTCCATATATATGTGTCAGTATACTGTATTGGTGTTTTTCTTTCTGGCTTACTTCACTCTGTATAATAGGTTCCAGTTTCATCCATCTCATTAGAACTGATTCAAATGAATTCTTTTTAATGGCTGAGTAATACTCCATTGTGTATATGTACCACAGCTTTCTTATCCATTCAGGTGTGAAATGGTACCTCATTGTGGTCTTGATTTGCATTTCCCTGATAATGAGTGATGTTGAGCATCTTTTCATGTGTTTGTTAGCCATCCGTATGTCTTCTTTGGAGAAATGTCTGTTTAGTTCTTTGGCCCATTTTTTGATTGGGTCATTTATTTTTCTGGAGTTGAGCTGCATAAGTTGCTTGTATATTTTTGAGATTAGTTGTTTGTCAGTTGCTTCATTTGCTATTGTTTTCTCCCATTCAGAAGGCTGTCTTTTTACTTTGTTTATAGTTTCCTTTGTTGTGCAGAAGCTTTTAATTTTAATTAGATCCCATTTGTTTATTTATAATTTCATAGGGTCAAAAGTCAGATCACTGATTTGAATTTTTGTTTTTTTCTAATTTAAGTTGTAAATTTCCTTCTAAGCACCCTTTTCTACTATAGCTATCTGATAGATGTCCTCAATATGTTTTGTTTGTTTTGGAATATTTAAATTATTTTCTGTGAAATTTAATAAGCAATTTTTATTTCAGGAAACTCATTATCTGCAATATTAGAAGGAGAAGCACGGTTAACTTTCTTGAATAGAGGTGAAGATTATGTAATGACAATGCCATATGCTCATTGTAAAGGTAAATATTTTCTATACTTGTTAGATTTCCCCTAAATCTTCTTTTTAGGTAAATGTATTTTACTATAATTTGTTATCTTTTGAGATTGATGGAGTTACTTGGCCTTTTGTTTGAAAGTGTCTTGATTTACAGATACGCAAGATCATTGTTATCATCTGCTGAATACTTGTGTGGTGAATTAATTCACCACAATGGACTTTCTGTGACATGTGTATTAGTTTGGTAGAGACTAATTTATAATAATGGGATTTCATTTGCCTTATCTGCAAGTTGTAAAATTTGATGAGATTGACTATTATTTCAGAATCTTTGAAAGTGATTTTCAGTTTTTTGTACCATTACCCATTCCTTAATTTACTGCTTTTCACTATTACAGGCTCCTTAAAATTTTTTCTCATCCTTATTTGGCAATTTCTTAAAAATTAATGTATTATGCTTTTCTCCCATTATTTAGTGTACAGATAAAGATATTAAATAATAACTATCAGGACAGGACAGGCACTCAACTATTCTGTACACTCTACATTTATAAACACATCTAATCATTCCAGTAGCCCTATAAATTAGGTAATATTATCTTTGTTTGATAGACAAGCAAAATGAGACAGAAAGAGGTTAGCACAAGCTCTGCAATCTGTACTGCAGTTCTATATGGCATCATCTTAAACATGCTGCTCCATCATTACCTATACTGTCCTTTCCAACCCATTTCTTAAAAATAGCTTTCTAGGGTACTTATCCTCTATTTTAAGGACTGATTCATGAAAACATAGAAATTACTTAATATGGCCTCATTTCACAGATGAAAAAACTTCTAAGGGTTAGGAATCTTACCTAAAGCCAGACCAGCTAGTTAGTAAGAATGCTGAGACTAAGCTCTAGGCTATTTGAGCCCATCCATTGTACCATGAATCTACCTGGTACTAAGTACAAGACTGCCAACTTGTGGCCTCAGACTGGATAATTCTTAGAGCTTCATGTATGGTTCTTGAAATAAGCATGAAGTGAAACATTTGAAATCATGATTTGATAAATATATTTTTTAAATTTTGGAATAAGTAAAATAATATTTTATGTAGATAAATACCTGATGCCAGACCTAAATAGCAACAGGGAAAACTTTTCATAGCATAGTTTATATTGCAGGGGAAAAAAAGGAAATTATAGCCTCTTGTGAAGGAGGAAGTTATTATTTTCTACCTTTGTATATATTTTCTAAGATATGTTCACTAAATCAATACTCAAATTATTTTATAAAGCAATAATTCCATAGTCAAATAACTTGGAAATATTGCATAGTCTGTTCCTCTCTTGAAAATTAGCGTTGTGTATTTGCATATTAAAGACTGCCATGGGAGTTTAGTCCAACTTGGAAGGCATTATGCTAAGAAGTAAAGTCAGACAGAGAAGGACAAATACAGTATATCACTTATACATGGAATCTAAAAAATACAATGAACTAGTGAATATAACAAAAAAAGGAAGCAGATTGGCAGATAAAGAGAACAAACTAGTTAACAGTTGGAGTGGATTTTAGTGGTAGGGAAGTAGAGGGCACAGCTGTTGGGTGTAAGATAGGCTCAAGGATGTGTTACAACATGGGGAAAATAACCAAGATTTTGTAATAACTGTAAATGGAAAATAATCTTTAAAAATTGTATGAAAATTTTTAAATTTTTAAAAATTCTATCTGAAATGTTGTTTAAAAAATCAAATTGAAGAAAGACCTGTTATAGTATGATGGTATGCAAAATGAGCTTGTATAGTTTCTGGGCATACATGGTAAAAATATACAAACTATGGAAATGATAAACATGGAGGAAAAAGAAATTAGTCCAAGAACATACACACACACATAGCCTGTTTAACTCATCAAACTCAGAATTTCCCCAGCTTTTAGTCAAGTACCAAAATGGGGAGATTTTAAAATTTATCTTACACAGTTGATTATTGTTGTTTGCAGTATTACTTTTTATAACGTCACCATAACGCTGAATTAATGAATGCCAAACTATTGCTCCTAGAGGAAACACATGGTGAGGTTCTCGTGAGCCTTCTGCCACCGTATTTTCATCACCCAGTCAAAACATAACTTTGTTTTTATTTGTGTGCTTAGTCGCTCAGTCATGTGCAACCCCATGCCCTGTAGCCCGCCAGGCTCCTCTGTCCATGGGGATTCTCCAGGCAAGAATAGTGGAGTGGAGCTATGCCCTCCTCCAGGGGATCTTCCAACCCAGAGATCAAACGCAGGTTTCCCGCATTGCAGGCAGATTCTTTCAAGACAAGGATTGCTTTCTTTCTCGTGGTATATGTTTTTGATTCATTAACATTGAATTAATAGCCAGCAGCACTATTAACGCATGCCTAAACCAAGCATTAACGCACTATTTGCCCTGTAAGGCACATCACAGTCTTCTGTGCTTAGGAACACCAGAGAGCACTTTAGCATTACATTTGGGGGATTGTAAATAGTAAAATCATCGACAAGAAGCACGAAAATGTGGCACTGAATACACTGCGTAAAAGACTCTACATGAGCAATGAAACCAGAAATCAGCGTCTCGCATTCTTTGACTTCAACTCCAATGTGCGCATTGGACAACTCAAATATTTCACCACTCTGCACAAATCCATGAATGACTACAAAAATAAAAAATGCTCTGGGTAGGGACTACTAACTTATTTTGGTGAGAATAGGGAATTCCCTGGTAGGAATAGGGAATTCCATGGTTAGGACTTTGACTTTCACTACAGGGGGCATGGGTTTGATCCTTAGTGGGGGAACTGGAAACTAAGATCCTACATGCTGTGTAGTACAGCTTAAAAAAAAAAGAAAAAGGTATTTTAGTGAGAGTATGCAAATGTAGAATCTGCAGATAAGGTGGATCAACTGTTATCTTTTTAAATCCTTCAGAACCAACTTTGTGTGTGTATTATAGATTGTTATTGGATAGGATAGAATCCTCTTGAATTATTAGCTTCTACTAGAAGGAGATTAAATTATAAAGTTCTGCTTGTGATAAGCCAGTGTCTCTCTCTTCAAATTTTTATCAAAATTTTTTTTTTTTTTTTTTTTAGGAATTCTTTATGGCACAATGACACTGGAGCTTGGTGGAACAGTCAATATTACATGTCAAAAAACTGGATACAGTGCAATACTTGAATTCAAACTAAAGGTTAGTAGAGAATGATAGAAGGTATCACCTAGTTAAAGAGGAGCTATGCTATAAATATTGAACAAAGAGCACAATTTTGTTCCTAATTGAAAACTAAATATAAGAACACAGAATTCATGAAAAGCCAGCCTTGGAAGATTCAAATCAATAGAAAGCTGGATTTTCTTAGTTAATAAAACTGTTGGCGAGTGAGTGAGTGAGTGAGTGAAAGTCTCTCAGTCGTGTGCGACTGTTTGCAACCCCATGAACTATACAGTCCATGGAATTGTCCAGGGCAGAATACTGGAGTGGGTAGCCTATCCCTTCTCCAGGGGCACTTCCCAACACAGGAATTGACTGGGGTCTCCTGCATTGCAGGTAGATTCTTTACCAACTGAACTATCAGGTAAGTCCATAGGAAATTTAAGAAGAGAATGAATGGAAATTTCTTAGTAAATTGAAGCATTGCTTTACAGAATACCAAAAAGTATATATCTGAAAAGAAGTATGTATCAGCTTGAGCTATAGCTGTGTAATTAAAGGATTTGTATTGCTTATTATTTCTGACTTAACATATTCTGAAATTTGCAAGCTTAGAAACAACTATGTCCTGTTTCTTAGTGGTTCTATGGGCCAGGAATTTGGACAGGGCATATTGGGGATGGCTTGTCTCTGCTGCATTATGCCTGGGGCAACAGTTACACAGGCTGTGAGAGACTTAACAGTTGGGGGCTGGATACATCTGAAAGCTCATCACTTACATGACTGATGACATGTAAGTAATGTTGAAGTGACTGAAAGACTGGCACTGCAGATCTGAGCATGTGATCTTGTGTTCCTCACATCAAGGGAACTTTAAGATAGTTGGACTTCTACTTGGCTCAGGATTCCAAGTACAAGTGTCCTTGTGAACAAGGCAGAAGATACATTGCTGTCCATGACCTCGCCTCAGAATTCAAATTACATCATTTCCACCATTCTCTACTAGTTGAAGAGTTACAAACCCACCTAAATTCAAGGAGAAGGAATATAGACCCCATTTCTCAGTTAGAGGATGGATGCCAGGCTCTCACTGAGGAAGAGCATGTGGGCTGAAGAGGGAAGGGAGATACAGTTGAGGTCATCTTTGGAAAATTCTGTCTGCCTCAGCATGGCAAGGAAATTTAAGATCCTTTCACAGTATCATTTGTTGATGTAGCACAGCATTATTTTTAGATAAAAATATTTCTATGAATTATTTAATGCTTACAACCAAGTATTAGTTGTAAGTATCAGCTATGATGAATTCCAGTAGATCAGCCGCTTTACTCTAATAAAAAGGATCTCTTTAAGTATTATCTAATGCAGTGCCCTTTGATTTTTTTCCTTCTTAGCAAACGGTACTGAAAATCATGACTGAAGAGGTCTTAAGTAATTTATGACATCTTTAAGGGTTAGATTGGAGCATCAAAATTTTGTCAGTGAGGACAGACATCAGTAAGGCAATATAGTGACTCAAAATATATTTCTTGAATTTCAGAAGTGTTTTGGTGGTTGTTTATTGGTTTGTTTTAAAGGAGGAGTTCCTGTTAAATATATGGGTTAAGTCTCTTCTGTTTGCTGAGTTGTTATTGTGTAAAATACTGCAGCATGGATACAGTGCAGTCTGGAGTCGAGAGAGCCCAAGACACGAGCCCATTGTTTCAGTGTTAGCTTCTCAATGTGTTTCCTTGGACCTTTTCAGTCTGCTTTTATCTGTTTATACACAGCAATAAATTTAAATTTTTCCTGAATATTTCTGACTAAAATTTGAGTCAGTATTTCACCATTTGTGCCTCAACAGCACTGTATAGTTATACAGTTACTTTTTCAGTTAGTTTTTAGTTTTGTTTTTTTGTCTACATGGTATGTAAATATATTAAAAGTAAAATGTTTCAACACTTTTTTCTTTTAAAAGCCATTTCTAGGTAGTAGTGACTGTGTTAATCAAATATCAGGTAAACTAAAATTGGGAAAAGAAGTACTGGCTACTTTGGAAGGACATTGGGTAAGTATTTTTATATTTTAGCTTTACAAAAAGAATTTTATTCAGTGGGAAAAAATTAAACATCAGATTTTGTAAGTTCACTTATTCCATTTCTAAAAGCATGACTATTCAACATAAGCTTCAACTAAAATATTTTGGTATTGCTCTGTTATCAATAATATTTAGTTTAATATTTGAGCTTCTTAAAACCTTAAATCAATAAAAGTAGCTGACACTTTTATATCACTTATTATGGCGTGCATTGTTTAAAAATGTTACTTATATTAACTCATTTAATATATAGTGATCCTGTGAGGTGAGTGTTATTATTTTGTCCCCATTTTAGAGAGGAGGACACTGAGTACAGAGAATTTAAATAATTTTTTCAGAGTGGTGAAGTAAGATTCCCAGCCTAGACACTGGTTCCAGGGCTGTGCTTAAACACCGCAGTATACTGCCTCTCACCAGAAGAGGCGTTTCCAGTAAGAGTTCTAGTTCCTTCTGAGGGGCTCGGAAAAGATACAGTGTTTTTTGACAGCAGTGGCTTTTATTTACTTCCCTGATGACCTAAATTCACGTTTATGTAATTTTTCTAAGAGGAGCTTATTAAATTAATTTTAAAAAGGATCATATCATGCTAGTGCCAAATGCATTCTCACTGTTAACTCTAGTATATGCTTTTTTCTGCATTATAATCAGAAAATGATGGGAAATATGATGTTAAAATGAAGATGGACCTAGAAACTCAACTTAGAGGTCACAATGCTCTGTTATTTTTAGAATTTACTTCTATCTGAATATCATTTGGAAAAAAAAATATAACTCTTTTAAAAAAAATGAAATTCATGAGATTGCGCTCAGATTTTTACTGCAAGAAACGCTCTTAGCTTTTCTACATATATTGAATACACAGATGGTCTACAGCATCTCATACTGGTCTACAGTAACTATAGCAAACCCTATGCTACTTTGACGATTCAGAGGATTAAGTGAAACTTGTGAAAACTCACGAACTTTTTGTCTGTTCAACCAGACTTTTAAGGACAAGTATTACATATTTAATCTAAATGTTTTCATAACGAGATTTGGGGCTTTTAGGAAAGTACTTGTATTTGTTTTAGAAATGTGTTTTACTGGGATTAAGTGTCAAGAAGAAATGGTTATTACTGAACTACGTAATTCCCCTTTAAATACAATTCTCTACGTTAATTTTTAATATCTTTAAATATAGGATAGTGAAGTTTTTATTACTGACAAAAAGACTGATAATTCAGAGGTCTTCTGGAATCCAACACCAGATATTAAGCAATGGAGATTAATAAGACACACTGTAAAATTTGAAGAGCAGGGGGATTTTGAATCAGAGAAGTAAGTATACCATTTTTCACTTAACTTCATGAAAATCCAGAGTTTTTTTTCTTTTAATCCCTCAACAGTGTGATCACTTTTTTCTATTTGAATTCAACAAAGTAGTTTACTGTTTGTGGGATGTGACAGGATTTTGTTTTGGTGTATGTGAATATCAAGTAACTACAATACAAATCATGCTGCTCTTCTGCTCTAAATTAAGGCTTCCTATGTTTTTCCTTTCTCTTCTTATCTGTTCCAGGGCCTATTTTAAAAAAACAAAACTTTATTTTGCTTGCATAAAATTACGGGACTAGGTCTTCTCTAGCAGTCCAGTGGTTAACACTCCTCACTCCCAGGGCAAGGGGCACAGGTTCAGTCCCTGATCAGGGAACTAAAAAGACAGAAAAATATGGGACTAATGATTCTTGGTTTTTATCCGGCCGTTTTCTAACCCCAGGTTAGGCATGTGGAACTCTAGGTGGAGGGAGCAGAACAAAATCTACTTTTGTTTTATTTTCTAAAATACAAAAATTATAGCACTGGATGTGCAGCTTCTAGAGGACTAATTAAGGCCATAATTTCTTTTCTTAAATCATGAAATTCTTGCTCAATCTGGTATACTTTACTGGAGTGGGTTGCCATTCCCTTCTTCAGGGGATCTTCCTAACCCAGGGATTGAACCCAGGTCTCCTACATTGCAGGCGGATTCTTTACTGTCTGAGCCACTAGGGAAGTACCTCAAAAATATGGTATACATACTGCTCAGTTGTATTCTTCTATTCCTTTCTTTGTATTAGGAGAAGGGGGCTGCTGTTTAAAAGACAGTCTCCTAGGTACTTTATATACATTATGCAGCTGACTTCCCAGTACGAGTTTCTGCACACACATCATCCTCTTCTCATGAGGATTCAAGTCTACATCCGCTTTCCTTCTATACTCAAAAACTGAGTTTGCCACCTTCTAAAAATTCTGTTTCAGGGGACTTCCCTGGCAGTCCACCTTCCAGTGCAGAGGGTGTGGATTCAATCCCTGGCCAGAGGACTAAGGTCCCACATGCTTCATGGCCAAAAAAATAAACAAATAAAACAGAAGCAATATTGTAACAAATTCAATAACAACTTAAAAAAATTTTTCACATTAAAAGAAGAAAAAATTCTGTTTTACTATAACCACATGATGCTCTCTATCAAAAGTGAAACTTTGCCAAGGCATACGACTATTTTTAAGACATGGATATAATTTAACATATGTTTAAGATGAGGAAAATGAGTTTTGGACAAGATAAATAACTGTAAGTTCCCCAGCCAAGAGGTGGCATATCTAGGATTACCTGATTCTATAGGCTTTATTTTTTCAGCCCCAACATACTGTCTTGCCAGAAGGGTAGAACATAGATATATTTTTATGTATCTAATATAAAACTAAACTTTAGTAGGGGAAAAGATTTTACTTCTAATAGAAAAGTATTCTTTTCTGTTAAATCAGTGATTCTCAGCACTGGATGCACGTTAAAATCACTTGGGAAACATTACAAAAACAGTACTTGGGCCCACTCCCATAGATTCTGATTTTTTAAATTCCCTGACAAATCCTGCATCCAAGGTTGAAAAACATGACATTACACTTTTGTATCTTTGAGGCCAGTGGATCTTAATCAGCATGTACAAGAATCATCTGGGCAGCTTGTTAAAAATGTAGATTATTGAGCCTTCACTAGAGTTTTATCATCATGGGTCAGCACCATTTATTTCCATATATTTAAGAACTTATGTAATAAATTTCTCTTGCCAAGAAAAAAAAATGATCTCCACTGTCTTGCTGTATCTAAGGCATTTCTTTTTATATCTTGGCTTGTTTCTAAGCATCTGAGCTTTAGCTTTGTCAAAGCCAAAAACCCACATGGGCATCATTTCCTCTCAAGGGGACTCAACCCTACTCCATGTAGATTTGATTTTCTGTTGTTTTCTCAATGTTATTTTTGCACATGAATTAGACTCTGGCAGCGGGTAACTCGAGCCATAAATGCCAAAGACCAAACAGAAGCTACTCAAGAAAAGTATGTTTTAGAAGAAGCTCAAAGACAAGCTGCCAGAGAGCGGAAAACAAAAAATGAAGAGTGGACATGCAAGTTATTTGAACTTGACTCACTTACAGGAGAATGGCATTACAAGTTTGCAGAGTAAGTAATTAAAAAGTATGTTACAAATAATATCTCATAATTTTTTGCCTTTATTTCTAGATTTTTTATTGTTAGTATGAATAGTTTCTAAATTAAGCAATACATACACACATGCACACACATACAAAGTATGAGATTTTGCCTCTGGTGTTCATTATAAATTTGGCTCTGTGATAATAGTTAGCCTATAAAATAAGCTGACGATCAGAAGATTAGCTATAACAGATCTTAGTTTTATGGCTTAGTTTATAATTACCATTGAAAATCTAATTGTAGAATAGAAAGTTTCTGAAAAAGTTTTTGAGTGCTTTGCTTAGTCTTTAAACAAGTGGTGTTTTTTTCATTTATGTAGTACTCGACCATGGGACCCACTTAATGATATGATACAGTATGAAAAAGATGGTGTTATCCAGACCAAAGTGAAACATCGCACTCCAATGGTATGTACTCAAAAAGTAATTAGACTGCCAGTCGTAGAGGAACATCCTACCTTTAGTTCTCCCACACTTGCTCTGCTTCTTTGTCTTCAATAAATAGTTCTAAATTTCCACATGTAAAAGAATAAAGTTGGATCCCCTACCTCAAACCATACACAAAAACTAACTCCAAATAAGGAGTAAATCTTCATAATCTTTTATTTGGCACTGTATTCTTTTTTATTGTTAGTATGAATAGTTTTTAAATTAAGCGATACACACACACACACACACACACACACACACACACACAATGACATTAAAGGCGGGAGGAACAACAAGAAGAAATAGATACGTTGAACTTCATCAAAATCAATACTTTTGTGTATCAAAGGATGCACATCAAAGTGAAAGACAACAGAGAATATTTGCAATAATTGATCTCGTAGGAGTTTAATACCTAGGGTATTATAGAACTCATTACTTAACAAAAAACAAACATTCCAAGTAGAAAATGAACAAAGGACATGAATAGACATTTCTCCAAAGAAGATAGACAAATGTCCAACAAACATGAAAAGATACTCAGCATCATTAGTCATAGTTCAGTTCAGTTCAATCGCTTAGTCATGCCTGACTCTTTGCGACCCCATGAATCGTAGCACGCCAGGCCTCCCTGTCCATCACCAACTCCCGGAGTTCACTCAAACTCACGTCCAACGAGTCGGTGATACCACCCAGCCATCTCATTCTCTGTCGTCCCCTTCTCCTCCTGCCCCCAATCCCTCCCAGCATCTGAGTCTTTTCCAAAGAGTCAACTCTTCGCATGAGGTGGCCAAAGTACTGGAGTTTCAGCTTTAGCATCATTCCTTCCAAAGAACACCCAGGACTGATCTCCTTTAGAATGGACTGGTTGGACCTTCTTGCAGTCCAAGGGACCCTCAAGAGTCTTCTCCAACACCACAGTTCAAAAGCATCAATTTTTCGGTGCTCAGCTTTCTTTACAGTCCAACTCTCACATCCATACATGACCACAGGAAAAACCATAGCCTTGACTAGACAGACCTTTGTTGGCAAAGTAATGTCTCTGCTTTTGAATATACTATCTAGGTTGGCCATAACTTTTCTTCCAAGGAGTATGTGTCTTTTAATTTCATGGCTGCAATCACCATCTGCAGTGATTTTGGAGCCAAAAAAATAAAGTCTGACACTGTTTCCACTGTTTCCCCATCTATTTCCCATGAAGTGATGGGACCAGATGCCATGATCTTCTCCAGACCAAAGTGAAACATCGCACTCCAATGGTATGTACTCAAAAAGTAATTAGACTGCCAGTCGTAGAGGAACATCCTCCCTTTAGTTCTCCCACACTTCCTCTGCTTCTTTGCCTTCAATAAATAGTTCTGAATTTCCACATGTAAAAGAATGAAGTTGGATCCCCTCCCTCAAACCATACACAAAAACTAACTCCAAATGGATTCACAACCTAAAATAAGAGCTAAAACTATAAAACTCCTAAAAGAAAAAAGGAGTAAATCTTCATAATCTTTTATTTGGCCCTGTATTCTTTTTTATTGTTAGTGTGAATAGTTTTTAAATTAAGCGATACATACACACACACAAACACACAATGACATTAAAAGCAANATTCACAACCTAAAATAAGAGCTAAAACTATAAAACTCCTAAAAGAAAAAAGGAGTAAATCTTCATAATCTTTTATTTGGCCCTGTATTCTTTTTTATTGTTAGTGTGAATAGTTTTTAAATTAAGCGATACATACACACACACAAACACACAATGACATTAAAAGCAAGAGGAACAACAAGAAGAAATAGATACGTTGAACTTCATCAAAATCAATACTTTTGTGTATCAAAGGATGCACATCAAAGTGAAAGACAACAGAGAATATTTGCAATAATTGATCTTGTAGGAGTTTAATATCTAGGGTATTATAGAACTCATTACTTAACCAAAAACAAACATTCCAAGTAGAAAATGAACAAAGGACTTGAATAGACATTTCTCCAAAGAAGATAGACAAATATCCAACAAACATGAAAAGATACTCAGCATCATTAGTCATAGTTCAGTTCAGTCGCTCAGTCGTGTCCGACTCTTTGCGACCCCATGAATCGCAGCACGCCAGGCCTCCCTATCCATCACCAACTCCCGGAGTTCACTCAGACTCACGTCCATCGAGTCCGTGATGCCATCCAGCCATCTCATCCTCTGTTGTCCCCTTCTCCTCCTGCTCCCAATCCCTCCCAGCATCAGAGGCTTTTCCAATGAGTCAGCTCTTCACATGAGGTGGCCAAAGTACTGGAGTTTCAGCTTTAGCATCATTCCTTCCAAAGAACATCCAGGACTGATCTCCTTTAGAATGGACTGGCTGGATCTCCTTGCAGTCCAAGGGACCCTCCAGAGTCTTCTCCAACACCACAGTTCAAAAGCATCAATTTTTTGGTGCTCAGCTTTCTTCACAGTCCAACTCTCACATCCATACATGACTACCTGCATATAGGTTTCTCAAGAGGCAGGTCAGGTGGTCTGGTATTCCCATCTCTTTCAGAATTTTCCACAGTTTGTGGATCACAGTTGTGATCCACACAGTCATAAAGGAAATGCACATCAAAATTACCAGGAGGTTAGGTACCACTACACACCTACTAGAATGATAATAATTTTAAAAATAGAAAATACATGTTGAAAGGATGTAGAGAAATTGAAACCCTCATATATTGCCCGTGGGCATACGAAGTGGTGCAGCTGCTTGGAGCATGAGTTGGTGGTTCCTCAAAAAGCTGAACATAGAATTTCTGTATAAGCCAGCAGTTTACTACAGAAGAATTGAGAACAGAGTCAAACATACTCTTGCACATCAGTGTTCATTGCAGCATTATTCTCAATAGCCAAAAGGGCAGAAACAATTCAAGTGTCCGTCAACAGATGGATAAACAAAATGTGGTATATGTTTACAATGGGCTATTATTCAGCCATTTTAGAAAGGAATGAAGTTCTGATACATGCTGCATCATGAATTAACTTTGAAAATAACATGTTAAATGAAATAAAACACAAAAGGATTGATACTGTTTGATTGTACTTATATAAAATATCTAATAATCAAATTCATAGATTAGAGGTTACTAGGGACCGAAGGGAGGAGAGAACAGGGAGTTACTGCTTAATTGTTACAGAGTTTGTCTTTGGAATAATGAATATGTTTTGGAAGTAGTGGTGATGGTTGCAAAATATTATGAATGCACTTAATACAACTGAATTGTATACCTAAAATGGTTAAAATGGCAAAAAAAAATTTTTATGTGTGTGTATAGGTGTGTGTGTGGCACCCCACTCCAGTACTCTTGCCTGGAATATCCCATGGACGGAGGACCCTGGAGGGTGCACTCCATGGGGTCGCTAAGAGTCGGACACGACTGAGCGNTGTATACCTAAAATGGTTAAAATGGCAAAAAAAAATTTTTATGTGTGTGTATAGGTGTGTGTGTGGCACCCCACTCCAGTACTCTTGCCTGGAATATCCCATGGACGGAGGACCCTGGAGGGTGCACTCCATGGGGTCGCTAAGAGTCGGACACGACTGAGCGACTTCACTTTCACTTTTCACTTTCATGCATTGGAGAAGGCAGTGGCAACCCACTCCAGTGTTCTTGCCTGGAGAATCCCAGGGACGGGGGAGCCTGGTAGGCTGCCCATTTTTTTTAATTTTAAATTTTGTTTCTTCCTTTAACAACACTATCATGGTAGTGACATATAGGGCATCTATATTTCCTAACAGTAGAGTTTACTGATCACATTAAATCTTTGTCTACTGAGAGCTAGATTACTGACTCCCTGTCTCATTTTAAATAACTTCTCACCAGGCCTTATCAATCTCCTTATCTTTGCATCAGGCCATGTCAATCTCTTGAACTACTATTTGACCTACTTCTCTTAAGAATGTGGATTTGGATTCTAAATGTTATAAAATTTTAGGTTTCCGTGATTTAAAGTATGAGGGCACAGTGTAGACTGAATCTAGAACCTGCCGTGTTATTTATTTTCTGTAATAAAATTATACAAATTTCAATTTGAAGCCTATGAGTAAGATTTGCAAAATTATTTCTAGGCATAGTTAACTGGGGATAATTCCTATTTAGAACAGTAAACAGATAAGAATAAAGACTTAAGACCACTGATTCCATGTTTTTCTAAGCATATAAATTACCTTGCCCTTCTGTTTCTAGTTTCTTCTCACATTTTTTATTCTAAGGAAAATTTAGTCCTCATTGATGGTTAAATACACTTTTGAATTTTGTACATTTACTCAGATATTTACAGTAAGTTTAAATTNTACTCCTTTTCCTATTTGGAACCAGTCTGTTGTTCTAAGGCATAGTTAACTGGGGATAATTCCTATTTAGAACAGTAAACAGATAAGAATAAAGACTTAAGACCACTGATTCCATGTTTTTCTAAGCATATAAATTACCTTGCCCTTCTGTTTCTAGTTCTTCTCACATTTTTTATTCTAAGGAAAATTTAGTCCTAATTGATGGTTAAATACACTTTTGAATTTTGTACATTTACTCAGATATTTACAGTAAGTTTAAATTATGCTCTGCATGACAATAATACCATTTCCATTTATTGTAAGATGCTTTCTACATTATCCAGGTATTATTAAAACTTTTAGGTAAATAATTTTATTGGAAACCCAACATCATTCGGTGAGAATGTTTGTAATGTTGGAACCAGGTATGATCTTAAAGTAGCACTGTTAAATTAACATTCAGCTAGAGGTACTAACTTGGGCTTCCCAGGTGGCGCTAGTGGTAAAGAGGCTGCCTGCCAGTGCAGGAGACGCAGGAGACATGGGTTGAGTCCCTGGGTTGGGAAGGTCCCTAAAGTAGGAAATGGCAAGGCACTCTTCTGATTGTACCAGATGTACTAACTGTGCAGTTAGAAAAGTAAGGTATCTGTATTCATATTTGTGTGTGCATAAAAATATCTCTTGAAATATACACAGACTAATAACATTGAGTATCTTTTTAGTTGGGGAGAGACTGGGTGCATATGGTTCAACAGTGGGGAGGAAACCACTTCACTATATATTTTCTTATACTCTTCAATGTTTGTGCCAAATTAATATTTCCTATTAACATTAAATACTTTTTATAAGTATCACATCTTGTTAAGTTTTAATTAGACTCATATTTGCTTTTATTTCTAAGTATTGTGCCCATGAACAGTTTTGATAGTTGTACAACATTGATCTTTAGTTACAAAATTCAGCACAAATTCACATAATAACATGATTTTTTGTTTTCAGGTTAGTGTCCCAAAAATGAAGCATAAGCCCACCAGGCAACAGAAGAAAGTGGCAAAAGGCTATTCCTCCCCAGAACCTGATATCCAGGACTCGTCTGGAAGTGAAGGTAAAAATATTTATTGTGGACTATTGATTATAAAGAGTCTAAATTTTTAAAAGGATATTACTATACTGTGATATATTAAAATGGTTTTTCATATTAACTCAAGAAGATTTGTAAGTTTTGGTAGGGGATTTTTTTTTCTAGATTATAGATAAATTTCAAAACCAAGCCACAAGGTAAAGTAAATGGAAATGGAAAAAGGGGAAGCATGCAAATCAAGGACCACACAGTAGTAGTAGCTCCTATGCCTTATTAGCTTCTGGAAAATTGTTGATGGTTTCCTAGATTCAGCACAGCCACCATTTCTCGAGTTTTGGGTTCGGTTCATGCTTCAGAAGGTTTTCATTCTCATAGTAAATTACTGTGGTGTTTAGAAATCACAGACAAGTAAAAATTAACTATCAAAATTATGAACTAAATTAACAAGTGTGCCATTTCTAAGTCACATAATTTACAAGCTGTCTTGGACTACACTGAGATGTAATGGAAGATTAAGATAATGTCTGAGACGTTATGAAAAAATAAAGGTTTTTTGTTAAAGCCATAGTCTTTACTAAGCTTACACTAAGCTGGGGAACTCAGTTTTACAGAGATAATACTAGAGACGAAGAAATGGTAAGTGCTAAGAAATCAGTAGATAACAAATAGTAAAGAGTTTAAAGGAAAGGGAGCTGAATTCAGTTTGAGGGAAGGTTCTTAGGGAAAAGGAACTCTGATGAATTATTAGGATTTTTAATGGATTATAGTAGCCTGGGCTTGAGGGATGCAGGTAAGTAGACAAGATAAAAGAGGAGTAAAATGAATAAAGTTTTTCTAAAAGCAGGAGTCATTGGTACCATTGTGCTCAAAAGGAGAATATTATTTATGCTGTTGTTCCCATTTCAGAGTAAGGGAAACTGAGGCACAAGTTAACCTGCCCAAGGTCATATACCCTGTAAGGCAGCATATATATGTTATATATGCAGATATTCTGGCTCCTTAATTCATTGTCTTATCCACTCCACTATATTACCTATAATGTATCAGCTAACATTTATTCAGTACCTAACATAGCCAAACTGGATGTTTAAACACACATTACTACAACCGTGTAAGTTTGAGTATTATTATTATCCCAAGTTTACAAATGAGATAGCTGAGACCTAGAGAGAGATTACGGAGAAGGCAATGGCATCCTACTCCAGTACTCTTGCCTGGAAACTCCCATGGACGGAGGAGCCTGTAGGCTGCAGTCCATGGGGTCGCTGAGTCAGACACGACTGAGCGACTTCACTTTCACTTTTCACTTTCATGCACTGGAGAAGGAAATGGCAACCCACTCCAGTGTTCTTGCCTGGAGAATCCCAGGGATGGTAGAGCCCAGTGGGCTGCCATCTGTGGGGTCGCACAGAGTCAGACACGACTGAAGCGATTTAGCAGCAGCAGCAGCAGAGAGAGATTAAGATCTAAACAAAAATGGAAAGGAAGGAATGGATACTTGAAGGGATTAAAAAAATACCATACACTTTGTTGGTTGACAATAAAAATTTGTAGAAGAGATACTAAAACCAACAGAAAAGTTTTAAAATGTAGGTGACTAAGGGAATAAAGATAACATTAACAATTAATTTAAAAAAACTGAAAAGGGTGCTCAAAAAGCTGACTTCTTCATATGTGTACAAGCAGGCAAGAGATAGAAGAGTAATACCTCTCCCAGATTAATATATGTATTTTTAAAGAAATAGTTCTGTCTACTTTAACTGGCTAAAAAATAAAACTGATTCAACCCAAAATTTAACTACTTTATGGTTACTTGTAATATATCTATAGTGTTCTAGTTTTGAACTATGATTGAAACTTCAAAAATCCCAAGTATTAGGAGTAGTATATTAGTCTCTAAACCATAAAAATAATGTCTAGGAAAATTTTTATTACATGAGAATCACTAATCTGAAATGTAAATTGTTTATAATTAAATATGTCCACTATTTTCACTGTGTTTATTCTCAATGTCTTTTTAGCTCAATCAGTAAAACCAAGTGCAAGAAGAAAGAAAGGGATAGAACTGGGAGACATTCAAACTTCAATTGAATCCATTAAACAAACACAGGAAGAAATTAAAAGGTAATCTATACTGACAGTGACTATTCATTTGAGTCCAGGGGAGTTAAAAATCCTGTTACGTAGAAAATCATATGCAAACTTTACATTTTTATAACATTGCTAAGCTAAACCAGAACCCTGGCTTCTAACACCGGATTACTGAAACATAGGAAATTCCTTTGGCACTAAAGTACTGGGGGAGAAAGGGAGGTTGTTTTGTCTCATTTGTGAGGCTAGAATTGGAATCTCATCTGACTGCTGTAGCATATTAGGAATGTAGCTGAGTTAAATGTGGAAGTGGGATGGTTTTTGAGAACGTCAAGGCTTCCACAGTCCTTTGTACATGGCTAATTTTAATTGGAATGTACCAGTTGTTGAAATATCGAAATACGTTCATAACAGTGGATGAGACCTTTGAGTGTTCCTTTTGCATTTCCCCACGCTCACCTCCTGATGATCCAGCACCAGAAGGTTGTAACACCTAGGGAAGGGAAGGCACACCAAGGAACCTTCCCTGTTCCTATCTATCACTAAGGCCAGCACAAGTTCAGATTGGTTGTATCCCATTGCTATAACAGAGTTAAACTTTTTTTATATTAGCCAACCTGCTTTTGTGTATTCAGCACTCAGTGCTAGCTGTTCTGGGGGATTTTAAAGGTATTTATTCTATTCTTGGTGATTTTATAGCTTATATTTAGTTGCTGTTTTCAGCCTCGTCTCTTGCCATTCCTCTGTGCTGAACTGACCTCAACTGACCCTGTGCTTTAGTCCTATGAAAATTCCCACATCTCCAGAATATAGTGTGTCCTTTCATATAGGGGCTCCCCTAGTGGTTCAGATGATAAAGAATCTTCCTGCAATGCAGGAGACCTGGGTTTGATCCCCAAGTTGGGAAGATCCCCTGGAGAAGGGAATAGCAACCCACTCTAGTGTTCTTGCCTGGAGAATTCCATTGACAGAGGAACTTTGTGGGCTACAGTCCATCGTGTTGCAAAGAGTTGGACATGACTGAGTGACTTAACACTTTTGTCTTTGGATCTTTACCCACAGTGAATCCACTTTTTAAACTGCCCTTCCTCCCACCTTGCCCTTCAAGAAAATCTCTGTTTATCCTTCAGAATATAATTCAGATGCTACTCTTTTTGTAAATTTCTGATCCCTCATCCTCTCCGCCCCCAGAGTTTCTAACTCTTCCACCTGGCGTGTGTGATTCCCATTAGTCTTTCTGAGTGCTTACTGTACTGCAGAGTTGCTCATGGTGTGTCTGTTTACCTACTCCCACTCCACCCCAATTGGACTGCAAGCTCTTTTAGAGCAGGGAGCATGTCTTCTGCATCTTGGTATCATCAGTCCTTATATAAGTGATCACATTTCCTAATTTAATTATATTTATAAATTAATGAGCCTACTTGTTCATTTTGCCTCCTTTCTTCTATACTGGGAAAACACTTTAAAAGAAGTCATAAAAAGAAAAATCTTCACTAATCAGCTTGTTTTAGGCAAAGTATTTAGAGTCGCACTAGGATAATGTAAGCTTGTATTGTGACTAAATTAACATTTTATTTTTGCTAGCATATGAAATGCCTACCAAGCATTCTTCAAGTTAGAAATATCATAAAATTTGTTTTTTTCCTGATAAGTATTTTTCTCCATCTCTACCTTTGTCTCCCTAAAAAAAGATAAAAGAACCTTAGTGGACCAACTGAGAGGCAAAATTTCTGTTTTAAAACCCCTGTGATAACAAAGAAGGTGATATAAAGTCTGCAAACTTTAAAAATTATGTTTGACATGCTTAGTCACTCAGTCGTGTCCAACTCTTTGTAATCCTTTGCACTGTAGCCCACCTGGCTCCTCTGTCCATGGGATTTCCCAGGCAAGAATAGTGGAGTGGGTTGCCATTTCCTTCTCTAGGACATCTTCCCAACCCAGGGATCGAACCTGCACCTCCTGTGTCTCCCGCATTGCAGACAGATTTTCTACCCACTGAGTCATCGGGGAAGCCGTGCTTAACACGCATCATAAGTCATACATTTGGTACAGTGTGCAGTGCAGATTTAGGCCAAACCTACTAGTGGTTCCACAGAGCATGATCAGCTCCCTGTTCAGGAGGTGGTCAATGTTTGAACTTTTACAATTGAATTTTATACAGTTGAATTATGTGGCCATATATCAAATTGTGATTTCTTTGCTATCATTTTTTTATAAATAATTATTACATTTATTGTTCCTTATTTTCGTAGAAACATTATGGCTCTTCGAAATCATTTAATTTCAAGCACACCTGCCACGGATTATTTTCTTCAACAAAAAGACTACATCATCATTTTTCTTCTGATTTTGCTTCAAGTCATAATAAACTTCATGTTTAAGTAGAAGCCCTTTACAATTGAGTTAATGAACTGGAATGATCAGATTTGGCCTGGGACCAATGTTGAAGTTGGTTTGGTCTTTATTAAAACATCACAATATTTATAAAACTGAAAACCTTAGAAATAAATGTAGAAGTGTTGACTTTTCATACCTTTTATCCTTAACCTGAAACAAGAGCTATTCTATTTGATTATTAAAGTGAACTATGTGTTAAGTGCCAGAATGTTTCTAGCTTTTGTCAGAATGTGTCTACATGTGAGTATAATGAATCCACATGTATACACAATTGTGTCTTATATATACCTTACAGTAATCTTTGTAGTCTGTGGTATGTTCATGTAATGAAATATATAGCATTAATGTCAGTCATAACAAAAATGCTATCGATCTTATATATGTAACAATCTATTTTCTTCATAAAACAGGCACAAAACTTTTATCAGTAAGGAATTACAGAATGGGAAATAATGGGATACTAGGCATAAATAGTTCAACACACTGCACTGTTAAAAAAAATCATTTTCAAAGCATTCAGCTCAACTGTCTTCTTACAAACAGAAAACAAACAAAATGTGTGGTCAAATTGAGACAGAGTGGCAAATTGCTTTTTTCAAAAGTTTACACAAGATTTTTTTAATCCCTAGAATTTAATATCTATAGATACAAGTATAAATATGTGTATATCAACAGCAGAAAACTGGTATGCAGCTACTTGCATCTATTGATTCTATCTTTGTTATCGTACATATATAATACCCACTTAAGCACTTGCTGGAAAAAAGTGTGGTCAAACTTGATTGCTGTCCTTTTTTATTTTTTTAAACTCAGTTGGTCCAATAACATAGGCTAAATTCTAGAGATGTTTGTAGGGCATATAAAATGCTGATAATCATGATTTTTCATTATGAGAACCTTTCTTTAGCTTTTATTTAGATTCTGGTGTGTTCAGTGAAACAGTAGAATAGAAAATATATATATATTTATATCCCATATTTTACTTCAAAAGCCAAATAAGAGAAGAGTAATAAGAAAAGACACTTAGTGTGGTGGTAATTATGCATTTTAAAATTGGTTTCTTTAAAACGTGCAATAAGTTGAGCATCTAAGAAGAGCATCAAGTTCCGAAGTTTAATTCTCTGTTCTCCTTTGCTCTCAGTAATTGCAGTCTGTGGCAAAACCACAATTCCTCAAGGTTCCTTTTGTACAGGCTCAGGCAAACATTTTCCCTAAATTTTTTTTCAGTTTAATATTTTTACCTTATGTATCTTAGAATTCCAAAAGTAGATTTTGAAATGAAAATGAAGGTCAGAGAGGAAATAATTGCTCTGGCTACATTTGCCCTTGACTAAGAAGAGACTGTGAGACACTAGTGAAGTTATAGTCAATGTTTATGCCATGCTAAGCATACAATAAAGGAAAGATTACTAAATTATTGAAAACCAAAAATGATAAGAAGAGCCTGCTTTGTTCCTCCTAACCAATATAGTGATCTTTAGTCTCCTTATGGAGAAGGAAATGGCAACCCACTCCAGTACTCTTGCCTGGAAAATTCCATGGACAGAAGAGCCTTGTAGGCTACAGTCCATGGGGTCGCAAGGAGTCGGACACGACTGAGCGACTTCACTTCACTTCAACTTCTTTAGTCTCCTTAGGTTTTATGAGGAGCCATTTCTCATGTATTTTTGGCAAAACAATAATTGTGAAAATGTTTTTTAAGTAGATTATACATAAATAAGATATACCCAATAGAAGCATAGGTATGACTACATTAAACAGGTGGGTTTTTTGTTTGTATTTCATACTTGTTGATATCATTTTTGTACTCACTCTCTGTTACCAATATTATGCTCAACTGCCTATTCATTAATATATATTTTGTAAATATTGTACAACTCGGTCCTTTTTTATGGCTTAAATTAGAATTAATTTGTATAAGTTGATTGGCGGATCACAACAATAATTCATCTTTAAACCCTGAAAACTTAAGTTTTTTTTGTTGGTAAACTCCCTTTTGGGGCTTTAGGCTTATCTACTTGTATGTTACTTTCATTTGGTCTTAGTGTTTTATTTGTATGGTTATCCTCTAAGACTAGAGAGGGAGTTGTTTTCTATTTTTAAAACTTTCTTGTTAGGGCGAATGTTATGGGTTCTTATTATCCCAGGAGTCAAAATCTATTTCATGAGAAAGAGCAGGGTTACTCATGCTGTTTCTTATACACTAAAAACATATGTCTAATCTAATAGTCTTACGCTTTTAGTTATATGAGTTCCTTTCTGTGAACTGAATACACAACTCAGGAATTGGTGGCTTAGTTTTCGATCAGTTCTTATACTAGGCTTAGTATGTGAATCTTTTAAAACACATAATGAACTTTGTATTTAGCCATATATGTAATTGACTTTGAATGTTCTCTGCCTGAGATTAATCTTCCTTCACACATGGACTCATAAAAATTGTGATTTACAGTTCCCAGTTATCTGAGAGTCTCATGATGGTTTCTAGGATTTAAGACCTATAACCAGTTCTTTTTTTCTTTTTTCATTTGATCGAAATTTATTTTTTCACTGGAAAATTTAAATAAGTAGTAGTTATTGACATGTGGGTTTTTGTTTTAGTTATTAAATATACTATGCCTTCAGTTATCCACCATTTAGTGAGATGTAGCTGGCCCAAGAAAAGACAATAAATAGGGTGTGGGATATAAGTAAGTTTCAGTGATAGATATTTCATTTGTATTTCATATCACTACTTTTTTTGTATTACTTATAAAGGTACAGTGTAATTTTTGTTACCATTCCATTTAAAAAGTTGGCCTTGTAAAATACAAGTCTCATTTAGTATTCATGCTTTTGTGCCTTTAAGAAAATAATTTTTTTGTCATTTTTGTGTTACAGAACTGTAATATGATTCAAAGTGTTTATAAGCTTAATTGTCATAAAAGGGTCATTTCTCTGTGTCACTTTATTTCCTTTTATATAGCTATAGTATATTTAAACAGTAAAGCTGTACTTTTTTATAAGAGTTTGTCCATTTACCTATTTCAAATACATTCTTTACTTTCACACATCACTGAAGTAGACTTGTCAGATTATTCTGAGTATTGTTAAACAGTGCCTTTTCGATGGAATTCACACTGTTTTAGGGTGTCAACTTGTGCCATATGTACACAAAATTATGTGGAGAAGGCAGTTTTAACTTGTTGAAGAATATCTTGGTCAAATATTTAAGAAAACAAATGTATAGAATTCCATTTTTCCCAGTGTTTCACATTTCTAATGAACAGTGAATATATTTGGGGTTTTTTGTTTGACATACAGTGATAATGATGAGCCATACATGACGCTGCAGATTATTTTGAATTATGTTAAATGCACAAATATAAAATCAACATTTATACCAAATTTTCCAATTTGAACCATAGCTGAGAGGGGAGGAATCCCACACAGATCACTAAGTTTACATTTGAACTGCTATCTTATTTGACTACGTGGAAAAAGATTCTTTAACCTGTATAACCTGCCACTGTTATGTAATTTGGTTTTATTTTGTTTATCTATAGTGTGAATTTAGTATGTTTAATTTACTTTTTGTTACTCTTAACATGCTGTTTGTTTTGTTACAGTTTTAATTGAAGATGGACTGTTAAAATGGAATAGGACCAGTGTCTCCTTAATATGATTAACATATTTAGAAGAGCCACAAGAAACCCGTGACAAAATGAATGTGAATATACTTTATAAAATATTTAGAAAATTTTCTGAATTTACCATGAAAAATTATTTGAGAATTACAATATTTAAAGAAAATATGCCATGAAACATTTGAACTAATGAGCCACAAAACTTCAGTTGAAATTTTTTACTTTTTAGCATGTTAACTATACATCTAAGTTAAATATCCTGTTTAATGATCATTTATAAATTCAAACACTGGTCAGTTTTGTAAAATAGAATAAAAGTATGTTATCTGCAGTGTAAGTACAGCACACTGTCAAGTTATTTTCCTTAAGGTGCATAGTAAATGTACAGATAGTCATAGGCAACTGTTTTGTAATGTATTACATTTCTAATCTGTTACTCCTAACCTATTATAGATGTTTGCAGAGACAAAAGAATTGAATTTTTCTAATGATCTGTAAAATGATGTTAACTTCAACTAGGCATTCTAAATAAAATTTTTAAAAAGAGCAAACCGATCGAATGATTTTGACTATAACATGGTGACTAAATTACATAGTAATAAGTTTTTAGTTAAAAGTCATTTTGGGGGTAGTTGTGAATGATGGTGAAGGGATTTAACAGCTAGAGTCCCTAATGTATGCATTACATGATGTTTTACATTCATTCTTCTTGAATACCCATAATAACCTTTAAGATAAGTGGAAGTTAGATTCAGTTCAGTTCAGTTCAGTCGCTCAGTCGTGTCCGACTCTTTGCGACCCCATGAATCGCAGCACGCCAGGCCTCCCTGTTCATCACCATCTCTCGGAGTTCACTCAGACTCACATCCATTGAGTCAGTGATGCCATCCAGCCATCTCATCCTCGGTCGTCCCCTTCTCCTCCTGCCCCCAATCCCTCCCAGCATCAGAGTCTTTTCCAATGAGTCAACTCTTCGCATGAGGTGGCCAAAGTACTGGAGTTTCAGCTTT
>SJYT01029239.1:633896-684051 GCA_006410635.1 Cephalophus harveyi | reverse complement strand
ATCAGCCTTCTTCACAGTCCAACTCTCAGGAAGTTAGATTAGAGATGAAGAATCTGAGGCTCATGAAAGTTACATAATTCTGAAAGCTACATAATAAAAGTGATAGCAAGCCCAAGTTTGAATCCATGTCTGACTTCAGTGTCCATTCTCTTTCCACTGTACATTTAAACAGTACTCTACTTTACTTTTATATGTTTGTAATAATCAAAGCACTTTACTTTTATATGTTTGTAATAATCCATTGCTCAAATCAAGTAACCCCTTTATGGTAGATAAGGAACAAAAAACCTTGCTATCATTCAGTTCAGTTCAACTGCCCGTTCATGTCCGATTCTTTGTGACCCCCTGGACCGCAGAGTGCCAGGCCTGATGCCATCCAACCATCTCATCCTCTCCTCCTCCTGTCATCTCCTTCTCCTCCTGCCTTCAATCTTTCCCAGCATCAGGGTCTTTTCAAATGAGTCAGCTCTTTGCATCAGGCGGCCAGAGTATTGGAGTTTCAGCTTCAACATCAGTCCTTCCAATGAACACCCAGGACTGATCTCCTTTAGGATGGACTGGTTGGATCTCCTTGCAGTCCAAGGGACTCTCAAGAGTCTTCTCCAACACCACAGTTCAAAAGCATCAATTCTTCGGTGCTCAGCTTTCTTTACAGTCCAACTTTCACATCCACACATGACTACTGGAAAAACCATAACCTTGACTAGACGGACCTTTGTTGACAAAGTAATGTCTCTGCTTTTTAATATGCTGTCTAGGTTGGTCATAACTTTCCTTCCAAGGAGTAAGAGTCCTTTAAATTCATGGCTGCAGTCACCATCTGCAGTGATTTTGGAGCCCCCCAAAATAAAGTCAGCAACTGTTTCCCCTTCTATTTGCCATGAAGTGATGAGACCAGATGCCATGATCTTTGTTTTTTGAATGCTGAGCTTTAAGCCAATTTTTTCACTCTCCTCTTTCACTTTCATCAAGAGGCTCTTTAGTTCTTCCAGTTCCAGTTCAGTCACTCAGTTGTGTCTGACTCTTTGTGACCCCATGAACCACAGCACGCCAGGCCTCCCTGTCCATCACCAACTTCCGGAGTTCACCCAAACACATGTCCATTGAGTTGGTGATGCTATCCAACCATCTCATTCTCTCTTGTCCCCTTCTCCTCCTGCCCTCAATCTTTCCCAGCCATCAGGGTCTTTTCAAATGAGTCAGCTCTTTACATGAGGTGGCCAAAGTATTGGAGTTCCAGCTTCAGCATCAGTCCTTCCAATGAACATTCAGAACTGATCTCCTTTAGGATGGACTGGTTGGATCTCCTTGCAGTCCAAGGGACTCTCAAGAGTCTTCTCCAACACCACAGTTCGAAAGCATCAATTCTTCGGCGCTCAGCTTTCTTTATAGTCCAACTCTCACATCCATGCATGACCACTGGAAAAACCATAACCTTGACTAGACAGACCTTTGTTGACAAAGTAATGTCTCTGCTTTTCAGTATGCTGTCTAGGTTGGTCATAACTTTCCTTCCAAGGAGTAGTTCTTCACTTTCTGCCATAAAGGTGGTGTCATCTGCATATCTGAGGTTGTTGATATTTTTCCCGGCGATCCTGATTCCAGCTTGTGCATCTAGCCTAGTGTTTCATGATGTACTCTGCATATAAGTTAAATAAGCAGGGTGACAGTATACAGTCTTGGCATACTCCTTTCCCTATTTGGAACCAGTCTGTTGTTCCGTGTCCAGTTCTAACTGTTGTTTCCTGACCTGCATACAGATTTCTCAAGAGGCAGGTCAGGTGGTCTGATATGCCCATCTCTTTAAGAATTAACCACAGTTTATTGTGATCCACACAGTCATAGGCTTTGGCATAGTCAGTAAAGCAGAAGTAGATGTTTTTCTGGAACTCTCTTTTTTGATGATCCAACAAATGTTGGCAATTTGATCTCTGGTTCCTCTGCCTTTTCTAAAACCAGCTCGAACATCTGGAAGCTCACAGTTCACAGCTGCTGAAGCCTGGCTTGGAAAATTTTGAGCATTACTTTGCTAGCGTGAGAGATGAGTGCAACTGTGTGGTAGTTTGAACATTATTTGGCATTGCCATTCTTTGGGATTGGAATGAAAATTGACCTTTTCCAGTCCTGTGACCACTGCTGAGTTTTTCAAATTTGCTGGCATATTGAGTGCAGCACTTTCACAGCATCATCTTTCAGGATTTGAAATAGCTCCACTGGAATTCCATCACCTCCACTAGCTTTGTTCATAGTGATGCTTCCTAAGGCCCACTTGACTTCACATTCCAGGTTGTCTGGCTCTAGGTGAGTGATCACTCCATCGTGATTATCTGGGTCATGAAGATCTTTTTTGTATAGCTTTCTGTGTATTCTTGCCACCTCTTAATATCTTCTGCTTCTGTTAGGTCTATACCATTTCTGTCCCTTATTGAGCCCATCTTTGCATGAAGTGTTCCCTTGGTATCTCTAGTTTTCTTGAAGATCTCTTCAAGTCTTTGCCATTCTATTGTTTTCTGCTATTTCTTTGCACTGATCACTGAGCAAGGCTTTCTTGTTTCTCCTTGCTATTCTTTAAAACTCTGCATTCAAATGAGTATATCTTTCCTTTTCTCCTTTGCTTTTCGCTTCTCTTTTCACAGCTATTTTAAGGCCTCCTCAGACAGCCATTTTGGCTTCTTAGGGGATGGCCTTGATCCCTGTCCCCTGTACAGTGTCACGAACCTCCATCCATAGTTCATCAAGCACTCTATCAGATCTAGTCCCTTAAATCTATCTCTCACTTCCTCTGTGTAATTGTAAGGGATTTGATTTAGGTCATACCTGAATAGTCTAGCGGTTTTCCCTACTTTCTTCAATTTAAGTCCGAATTTGGCTATAAGGAGTTCATGATCTGAGCCACAGTCAGCTCCTGGTCTTGTTTTTGCTGACTATATAGAGTTTCTCCATCTTTGACTGCAAAGAATATAATCAATCTGATTTCAGTGTTGGTCATCTGGTGATGTCCATGTGTTGAGTCTTCTCTTATGTTGTTGGAAGAGGGGTTTGTTAGGACCAGTGTGTTCTCTTGGCAAAACTCTATTTGCCCTGCTTCATTCTGTACTCCAAGGCCAAATCTGCCTGTTACTGCAGGTGTTTCTTGACTTCCTACTTTTGCATTCCAGTCCCCTATAATGAAAAGGACATCTTTTTTGGGTATTAGTTCTAAAAGGTCTTGTAGGTCTTCATAGAACCGTTCAAGTTCAGCTTCTTCCACATTATTGGTAGGGGCATAGACTTGGATTACCATGATATTGAATGGTTTGCTTATATAAGCATAGATAACAAAACTCACATGAAAACGTTTTTCCCCCACAAATTATCTATTAGTCCCAACTGAGTCAATGTCAACATCACATACGTTACAAGAAATCATTCCTCTAGTTTTCCTCCCTCATCCTCCAATCCAGTATTTGCTCCCCTCAGTTGCTTGTGGCTAAGAGCGAGTTAGTTTTGTCTTACTGCTGGGGATGGGAGGGCTTAGAGGTGTCTCCTGTCAGTCAGTTCAGTTCAGTTGCTCAGTCGTGTCCGACTCTTTGTGACCCCATGAATTGCAGCACGCCAGGCCTCCCTGTCCATCACCAACTCCCAGAGTTCACTCAGACATACGTCCATCGAGTCCGTGATACCATCCAGCCATCTCATCCTCGGTCGTCCCCTTCTTCTGCCCCCAATCCCTCCCAGCATCAGAGTCTTTTCCAATGAGTCAACTCTTTGCATGAGGTGGCCAAAGTACTGGAGTTTCAGCTTTAGCATCATTCCTTCCAAAGAAATCCCAGGGCTGATCTCCTTCAGAATGGACTGGTTGGATCTCCTTGCAGTCCAAGGTAAAAAAAAAAATCCCACAGCTTTGTAAACACTGTCCACTGCCACTCTCAAAAGGTTTTTTACATATCACCATTTTTTCTTTTAAGATGAGAAAAGTGGAGACAAAGAATGTCACAGATATGTAAATGGCACAGCAAATCCAGGTAAATCTTAAACCCATGCTCTTTACCATTTCATCCTTGAAAGAGAGGGGTGTGTCTTAACGTACGAAACAGTATGTTCTTTCTGCTTAACAGTATTTTTTTTTCCTGCCGTCGGATTGTGTGCAATAATCCTGGGTCATTGTTTTTAAAGCATACTATTGATTACCAGTAAGTCCTCACATCTATCACCTCTGCTAAAGAAAAAGAAAAATTGCGGTGGCGAGGATTTCATGTTGTTGATACTTAAGCCCAGGAAATGTGGCAAAGACCCCTCAGAACGCAAGAAGCCTGCAGCTCGTGACCGTGGCCAGGCCCTCCTCATCTGGCCTGCATCGCGAAAGAAAACCGCTGGTGCAGAATGTAGACAGGATACGCACAAGTTCAAGGCAGAGGTTTGGGAACTAATTTTTGACCGCAGTTGGAAACGAACCGAATTCTAGCCGCAGGGCCCAGTCCCTCCACCATCGTGCCGAGCTCCTGGGAAACGGAGGGTTCTGGTGGCAGCTGAGGCCTCCAGGAAAGGAACGAATTCACCTAGAGAGCTGGGGAAGGGCTTTCAGCTTCCTCTCCAGAGACAGCTCCAGAGAAGCCCCGACCTCTTTTCTACCTTCACGGGCTTTTGGACCGCTAGCTCTACTGGCCGAACCGTAGGGCGGGACGGCAGACCCTCGCCCAACCAAGAAGCCTAGCCGCCCGGCTTCCGGTCTTCTCCCCGCCCCTTCCGCTTCCGGCGGTACGCCGCTCTGTTCCTTCCTGGCAGTCCTGGTTTTCTGTAAGCGGCGTGCGTAGGCCGCTGGAACCTGAAGGGCTATGGCCGCTGCGGGGTCTGTGACGGTGGCGTTGCATGTGGCGGAAGTGCTAGAAACCATCGTGAGCGGTTGCTTGGGGCCCGAAGGGCGGCAGGTTCTGTGTACCAGGCCCACTGGCGAGGTGCTGCTCAGCCGGGATGGAGGCCGCCTGTTGAAGGCGCTGCATTTAGAGCATCCCGTAGCCAGGTACCCGCGACGCACGCTCCAGCCCGTTAGAGCGTCCTTTAATTAGGTCCTCACGTCCCACACTCCAGACGGACACCTCCCGTCATCTCCCTGGACTTCTTGCCCGTAAGATTTTGCTCTTTGGGAAAACTGACCTTCTCCCCCTCGCCCAGCAGAAAAAGCCCAGCCATTCTGCCAGTAGGAGCTAGAGGTCCTGTAGCCCGGAAGATGGCAAAGAGGTCGGGGCTTCTCGGGAGCTGTTTCTGGAGAAAACTGACCTTGGATGAGACCAGTGTACGCTCAGAGTTAGAGCACTGTCCTAGGGAACATTCCACAACTGAAAAGAGCATTTCTCCTTTCCTTCCAGCTCGACCCAACCCTAGAATCTTGAAATAGCACAAAGGTGGTTCTATTGTTTTCCCCTTTTAAATAACAGAAACCATTCAGCCTATATTTAAGTACAATTTAAAAGGGAAAAAATAAAGTAAGTACATTAAGGAGATAGTATTTTCATTTTATAGATGTAAAAACATGCTTTCAACTTGATTCAGATGTGGAAAGGCAGCCCTCTGAAAATCTGAGTTGCTTTCTGTCTTTCTTGTGCAGGGTGATGGTGGCCTGTGTTTCCAGTCATCTAAGAAAAACAGGAGATGGTGCTAAAACATTTATTATCTTACTTTGCCATTTACTCAGAGGACTTCGTGAGATCACAGGCAAGGAAAAGGATTTTTTCCCTTTTGAAAATATTCAAACCTGTGGAAGGCATTGGAAAAATTGCCGTCAGTGGAAATTTATTTCCCAAGCTCTTCTAACATTTCAGACACAAATATTAGACTATGTTATGGACCATTACTTAAGTAGACACTTCTTGTCCATCTTTTCTTCATGCACTAAAGAAAGAACATTGTGTAGGGGCTCTTTAGAGATGCTCTTAGGGGCATACTTTTGTGGAAGAGTGGGAAGAAATAATCACAACTTGATATCTCAGTTGATGTGTGACTATGTTTTCAAGTGTACAGCTTGTGAAAGTAGGTTTGAAGAAGTACTTGAGATAGTGGATGACTGTTTCGTTGAGATGAAAGTTGGTGTCACCGGCCTTCCTGTTTCCGATTCCAGGATCATAGCTGGGCTTGTGCTTCAGAGAGACTTTTCTGTGTACTGTCCAGCAGATGGTGACATAAGAATAGTGATAGTAACAGAAACCATTCAGCCTCTTTTTTCAGTTTCTGGATCAGAGGTTATTCTAAATTCAGAAGCACAGTTTCAGACATCTCAGTTTTGGATTACAGAAAGAACAAAAGCAATAGTGAAACATTTACAGAATCAGAATGTAAAGTTACTCCTATCTACTGTGAAGCAACCAGACTTAGTAATTTATTGTGCAGGACTGAATGGCATATCTGTGGTGGAGTGTTTATCATCTGAAGAACTTTCTCTTATCCAGAGAGTCATTGGTCTTGTTCCCTTTGTACTACCAGAGGCCTCTTCTCAGTATGAACTCTCTCACACTGCTTTGGTGAAATTCTGTAAACCCCTCATCCTTAGATCCAAAAGGTATGTTCATCTTGGCTTGATGAGCACCTGTTCGTTTACACCACATTGTATAGTTCTTTGTGGACCGGTGCAAGGTCTTGTTGAACAACATGAGGATGCTTTACATGGAGGATTTAAAATGCTTCGGCAGGTATTTAAAGACCTCGATCTAAATTATGTGACACAAACCAGTGACCAAAGTTGTACATCAGGTCCTCGTATATATAAAAATAGTAGAGAAAGTAATGAGTTACCAAAAATTGTTAACAGCTCAATACAAAGGTCGTATCAGGACACTGTTGCAAAGAACAAAGGTGAACTGGCAAAAAGTCAAACGAATTTAAAAGTATGTTCAAATTTGATAGTTCCAAGTGTCAAATTAGAGAAAAATGTATTGTGTTCAACACCAAAAGTGGCAGTAACAGATTCATACCAGACAGATGAAACATTGAGATGTTCATCCCCAAACAAAGGGAGGATAATGGATGACCATGAACCATTTATTGAGAATAATTCTGCTAACTCAAAAACAGAAAATACTAGAAAAGAAATTTCATACGAAAATTTACAGGTTACAAAACTTGCTAGAAAGGACAGCATTTTACCACTGAGATATAAGTCACTAGAGATGTGTATTTCCCAAAGTTACTGTTTCTCATCTATACCAGCTGGTTGTGTTTTGCCTGTGGGTGGTAATTTTGAGATCTTATTGCATTACTATCTTCTCAACTATGCCAAAAAATGCCAGCAATCAGAACAAACCATGGTTAGTAGGATAATAGCTAATGCACTTTTAGGCGTTCCCAAAATCTTGTATAAGTCTAAGAAAGGAAATTACAGCTTTCCACAAGTATATGTAAGAGCTCTCCAGGCACTGCAAACCAATCAACCCATGATAAGCAACCAGACAGGTTTGGAATCAGTTGCTGGTAAATACCAGTTGCTAACTTCAGTTCTTCAGTGCTTGACAAACATTTTGACTGTTGACTTAGTAATCAATATTAAGAGACAGCCTCAGGAAGTTTATGATCAAGATTCAGAAGAGGAACTATAAAATTGGAAGCTTTTTATTAACCAGAGTTTTAATCCAACTCAAGCCATAAAACAAGGCAGGCATGTGACCACTGATTTTCAAGTTAATTCAACCTAGTTAGGAAAACAGCAGAACTTGAAAGTCTTTAGAAGTATATGAGGCCACCAGACATTCAGATATGAATATTGTAGACTGCATTCATTATGGAACAGTTCTGAGGAGGAAGCCTGGATGAGTGAAGCCAAGATCTGAGTAAGTGGATCTTTTTTTCCCACTCAGTGTCCCTGTGTCTCAGTTCTTGAGTTAGTCTGTGGTTTGGGGGGAAGGTGTTTTCTCATACCTCCCTTTTACTTTTCTGTATTTTTTTTTCACTCCTCCCTTCTTCCTTGCCTTTCTATAGTTAGCTAATAGAATAATCTCAGATTTGGATGAAGTCTCCAAATGCCTACTTTAGTTCATAAAATATTATTTTGCTTTATTGAAAATAATTTATTTTCCCTACTCATAATTTCTGTAGCAAAAGTCTCATTATTTTTTCTCAAACAGTATATAAGTAAAATTATTTTTTACTTTAACTGTCCCCTTATTTAGAGCCTGGATGGATTTTTTTCACCATTCATGCACCATTGAATATGTTACCATAAATAGGATTTTGTGGATTGTATTTATTTTCATTTCTTTAGTTGGAATAATTCCAAAAAGAATATGAAAATCATACTATCATTTTCTCCTGTTCTCTTAAGAGCTTGCAAGATAGTTCATGTATCTGTTGTGTTTTCTTGTATTTGATGCATAGCCATAGTTCAGTAGTAACAAATAATATGAGGGTTACAGTTGGCTCTTTGATCTGTGGGTTGTACATCAATGATCTGTGGGTTGTACATCAACTGTGGATTGAAAATATTCAGGAAAAAAATTTACAGAAATTTCCCAAAAGCATAATTTTAATTTGCCAGGTACACTGGCAACTGTTTACATAGTATTTACATTGTATTCGGTGTTACAAGTAATGTCGAGATGATTTAAAATACAAAGACTATGTGCATGGCTTATATGCAAATGCTGTGCCATTTTTTGTAAGAGACTTGAACATCCACAGATTTTAGTGTCTGCTGGGGGGCGGGGCTAGGGATGTGTTCTGGAACCAATCCCCCTTGGATACCGAGAGACTGCCATATTTATGTCTAATATGAATGTTTTAATGTTTATATTTTAAAGGTTTATAAATGCAAATAATATTGTGATTCTAGTTGTGAATAAGGGCAGTATCTTCTACTTTTGGTATTTTCTCTGTAACACCCCAGACAGTACTATGTTCATACCAAGTATTCAGAAGGGATTCTTGAATAAAACTGTTTTCTTTAATCTGTTCTAATTATGTGTTTCCTGTTTACTAATTCAGCAAATTCTTATTGAGTGCTTGCTATGTGCCAGATGCTGAATATATTGTGGTAAACAAATAGATATGGTTCCTACCTTCAGGCACTTTTCCTTAAAGGTTAATGTGTAGTGGATAGTGACACCACTTGGACTGAAATTAAATTTAGGAAAACCAGTTTTTAAAATTTCATTACAGTTAAAGGACTTCCCTGGTGGCTCAGACGGTAAAACATCTGTCTACAATGCAGCAGACCCGGGTTCTTGAAAAAGCAACGACTGACAATATATTAAAAGACTGTAATGTCCCATGCTCAGTTGGGTGGCACAGAGACTAAACTGTGAACAATAACATTAGCATGATCCTTGCACAAGGATGACAAACAAAAAACTAATGTTCCATCATTGCAAATCTTTTATATCAAATAAAATTTTATTTTTGTAAGGTTTATGTTATATGAAAGTGAAAGTGTTGGTTGCTCAGTTGTGTCTGACTCTTTGAGACCCCATGGATTGTAGCCTGCCAGGCTCCTCTGCCCATGGAATTCTCCAGGCAAGAATAATGGAATAAGTAGCTGTTCCCTTCTCCAGGGGATCTTCCTGACCCAGGGCTCGAACCAGGTCTGCACTGCAGGAAGATTCTTTACCATTTTAGCCTATCGTCTGAGTCAAGCCACTCTGGACCTCTTATGTCATATGTGATAACACTGTTTCACTTCTGTGATTATGGAGAGAATGTATTATTTATCTTTCTTATACTAAATCCATAGATATATAGATGTACTGTAAAATTATTGTATCATTTTTTTCATTCACTTTTTAAAATTGCCTATCAGGCCTCTTGATAACTTTGCTTTATTTTGCTGCTGCTGTTTTAAACACTTCTCCATCAGTGAAGGCATTCAAAGACATGCATGCCCATGCCTTTCATTTGGTACACGTTTATAGCTGTAAAGAGTCACTGGTCCAGGAGCCCCTTTGTAAGCTGGGAGTGTTTGTGTTTGGTACCTAATCTAATATCTGCCACATAGTAGTAGCCAATTAGTGTCTGTTAGGGAGCTCTGGTCCTCATAGATGAGGTCCTAATTATTTCTATCAAACTTTCATGGAAAAGAATCTGTTTGCAGGGGAAAAAAGCAGAAAATGTAGAACAGGTCTATACAAAGCAATCTTTTTTCTTTTCATTAAAAACATCCTAAAAAATGGTGATAAAGCTTTCCTGGGTCATCCTTGTCCTTTGCAGAATAACACTAGGGAGTTCACATTACTGAGTTAGATAAAAGAGCATTTCAAAAAATGTGGTTACGTTATACTTAAACCCACTTCCACAAAGGGTTTGAGGTGACCTGCAACAAAAATAAAGTAAAATCTGATTAAAAATTAAAGAAGACCAAAGAAAATGTAAAGATGATTAAAATCAAGACCATGTTCCTGTTTTTATTGCTGCATGATGAATATTTTTATTCATTCAAAAGTTTTATTCAAATTTTACTTGATTTGAATCACTGTATCATTACCTCTCATGGTTCTGAGAGCTGCCTGGATTTAGCTGGAGAAGTTTCACTGTAATCTGTCGGTTCAGGCAGCCATTTATGGTCAACTGAAATTCAAGGGGAGGGAACACAGGCCCCACCACTCAATGGGAAGTGTCGATGTCCCCTTACAGGAAGAGCATGTGGGATGAGATATGTTGAGGCAACTATCTTTGGAAAACAGAATCTGCTATACCATGGGAGAGAAAAGCTGCTCAACTGAGGTTTTTTTTATTGTTTTCTGTAGTTATATGTCAGTCTACCTTCCACAAACACATTTTCCCCAATAACTTTTATGAACCCCTTATTTTTTCTCATTGGGCCAGCTCAATCCATTTTTATTCCCAAAACAATAGGCATTAAATAGTTGAACATCCTTCAATTGCTTTAGCCAAAGAGTTGTTTAACCATGTTACACTGGAAGTGTTATGATATCCATGTTTTAGACTAAAACGGACAGGGAAGAGTTCAATTTGAGCCTGAACTTTTATCAGAAATTACTCATTCCCTTCCAAAAGGAATAGAATATGTTTTTCCTATCATCACAGCAAAGCAGGGAAAAGAAAAACTCTAGTTTTAGGGGGAGTGGGGCTAGGATGGAGCTTTATAAATAGCAAGAGATTGGTAGGAACCCTCCTGGCTCAGATGGTAAAGAATCTGCCTGCAATACAGGAGACCCAGGTTTGATATCTGGGTCCGGAAAATACCTTGAAGAAAGGAATGGCTACCCACTCCAGTATTCTTGCCTGGAGAATTCCATGGGCAAAGGAGCCAGGCAGGCTACAGTCTATGGTGTTGCAAAGAGTTGGACACAACTGAGTGACTAAGCACACAAATCTAGATGGATCCTCAAACTGAATGGATTAGGGACAGTGACAGGCATGCCTAGGGAAGAGGTGATTTCTCAGTGTATACCTTAATGGCATTTTGATTTTTGAGCCATTTGAATGCTACTTATTGACATGAAATAAAATTTTAAAAAATAAATTTAGAGCACACACATTTAGAATGCCCCTTAAATAGCTAAAGTAAGAATCCTGGCCTAAGGAAATGCTAGATCATGATGGAAGAAGAACGATGTGAGATACACACTAATGGATCAGTGCTTTTACAGCAAAAAAAAAAAAAAAAAGATACAGTCAAAGAAGGGGATATTCTCTTAGCCATAACTGGGTAGCGGTTTTCACAACAATTCTGGAAACATTCTTCCTCAGGAGGTTACTCTGAGCCAAAGAAGTTCTGGCAAGTAGCGTGGCATTCATTTCCTCAGGATTTCCAGTCCTGTGTCTGGCTCCTTATGTAGACTCACCATCAGATTTTGTCAGGCTGCCGAGAATGGCTCTGTCTTAGGGACTGAATCTAACCACACTTGTGAGTGTGACCAATTTATTTACAATAAGAACTGTCGCGAGATCATTCCAAGTCCATCTGACCAGTCGGACCTATATGTGGGAAGTCAAGTAATAATCAGGTGGTTGCTCAGTAAGCATGAAATGAGAACAAGAGAGATCAAATTAACCAAATGAGCCCCTCCCAGCCAGTTATGCTCCAGTTCCCCAGTGCTCAGTCGTGGCCTTCACCTACACTTGCTTTCTGTGGGTTTCTATTTAGTTCTATAACTTGGGTGCCACCACATGCCGATGATTCCAAACTTTGTATTTCTGGCCAACCTCTTCTCTCACCTACCAACGCATTTATCCACGTCCCAACCCAGTCTCCACATGGATGCTTACCCTTAACGTGTCCAAAACAGGATGACTGTTCCACGTTCTCTAAACCTGGTTCTTCTCTGCTGTCCCATTGCAGTTAGTGGCATCACCAGTCTCCCACTCAGAACAAAAACCTGGAGCCGTTTTGACTCCAGTCTTACCTTCACATCCTGCAGCCAACCAGCAAATCCCACTGCTCCACACATGAAGTAGATTTCAAATCTGCCCATTCCTCAGGATTGCCTTTCCAGCCCCCAGTCACTTCATCTCACCTGCCATAGCTTCCTAATGGTCTTGCTTCTAGACCTTGCATTTTATCCTGGACTGATTTCCCCACCCCCAACTTTTTATGTAAAAAATTGTAACTCCACAAAAAAAGTTGAGAAAAGAGCACAACACCCACAAACCCTACATCAAAATTCACCAATTTACCATTTAACCCTTTGTTCATGCATGAGTGTGTACACACACACACTTTACTGAACCATCTGAAAGCAAGTTGTTTCCCTAAATACCTCAGTATGTATTTCTCATGAACAAGGGCTTCCTCTACATACTAAATGATTCTTTTTAAGATGCAAATCCTATCATGTCATCCCTCTGCTCAGTCTTAAAAGGTTTTTCCTTCGCACAGAATGAAATCCAAATTTTTCATAGTCTACAAGGCTGTCCATGTTCTATCTCCTGCTTATTCTTAAATCTTACCCCCTACCACTGTCTCTCCAGCTTTCTCCCCACCAGTTACACTGTCAGTCAGGACAAGTTATGCCATACTGAGGTAACAACTCCAGATCTCAAGAGGCTTGACACAATGCGTATTAATGTCCTCACATAGCTATTAAAGGTCAGCTAGGAGCTCTGACCCCACATAATTTTCTTCTTCACTCCTAGATCAGGGCTGATGGAGCAGTTGCTGTCTTTACCAGTCATCATGCCAGAGAGAGAGAAGAGATCTAAAGGGTCTTTCATTGGCTGTGTTCAGAAGTGGCACATGGCATTTCTACTCATGACTCGCTGTCCAGAATTAGTCACACGCTGCTAACCCATGCACAGAAGAACCAGGTGGTTCCGTCCCACCTTGAGCCTGGAAGAGGAGAGAAGTCTTGGCAGACAGCACTAATGAGCACCCAAACCGACGTTCCTTCCGTCCCTTGAACACACAAGTCGTCTCAGCCTCTGTTTTCCATTTGCTGTTCTGTCTGCAGGAAACTCTTTCCCTCTGTGCTCACTTCAGCAGCACATATACTAAAATTGAAACGATACAGAGAAGATTAGCATGGCCCCTGTGCAAGGATGACATGAAGAGTTCCATGTTAAAAAAAAAAAACACCACCTCTTTGCCTCTGATCTTCATATGGCTCACCTCCTCACTTTCTTCAGGTATCTCTGCTTTATTGTCACCTCCTTAGAGAGACCTTTCTTGACTTTTCAACCTAAACATATTCCTTCTCCATGACCTTCCTACCTTGGTAAGCTCTTTTTGAAGCACACACCTAATGTTTTTAGTGTGTGTGTGTATTTTTTACAATGACTGCTTTCCGCACTAGAATAAACTTCGTGAGAATGTGGACTTTTTCACCTCCCTATTTCCAGCACGTAGGATACTGCTTAGCCAAGTAGGCACTCTGCTAAGTTCAGTGAATGAATGCAGGAGTGAATGAATGAAGACAAATGGACCAATGGAAAGACTGACTAAGTCTCCCTTCTCCTGAGCGGTGATCCCAGAGATCCAACCAACGTTTGGATTTGCCTCAGTGACTCCATTTTTGTGCCTAACACTACCTAAACCAACGTAGCCAGTTTTTTCTTAAAATACTAAATCATTGCAACATTCTACCATCCTGGAAGCCATTCTGTTTCCTCCAGGTGACTTAGCATGTCTCTGTTCTAAACAATCATTTGTTCATTTTAAAGAGCAGCTCTCAGTAGGAAATTTTATTCCCAAGTCTGTGCAGAAGGCCTCCCTGTAGCCTTACGGATTGATGGCATGTTGTGGTTGAATCACATTTATGCTTAGGTTAATGGTATAG
Source organism: Cephalophus harveyi (assembly GCA_006410635.1). Lineage (NCBI taxonomy): Eukaryota > Metazoa > Chordata > Mammalia > Artiodactyla > Bovidae > Cephalophus > Cephalophus harveyi. Next base: position 669,859 of record SJYT01029239.1, on the reverse strand, counting down.
TAAGGGCTTCCCTGGTGGCTAAGACGATAAAGAATCCACCTGCAATGAAGGAGACCTGGGTTCAACCCCTGAGTTGGGAAGGTCCCCTAGAAAAGGGCATGGCAATCCACTCTAGTCTTCTTGCCTGGAGAATTCCATGGACGGAGGAACCTGGCTGGCTACGGTCCATGGAGTTGCAAAGAGTCAGACATGACTGAGTGACTTAACACTCTCACTTTAACAGTGTAGTAAATATGCATAATTTTTTAGTCTCTGTCACAACTACTCCTTTGGATGTTTGTATTTAGCGCCAAGTAAAATCATCAGGCAGCAATGCCTGACCTTATTATAGACAAATGTCTGAGGGAAAGTCTCCCGAATGATTATAGCGATCAAGGTTCTTATGCCCAGATTAAATATATCTAGTTAGTAATTGGGTATACTCTGTGAACTCAGAGTGGTTTCCATTCTGTCCCCCACTATCGGGAAATCCTTACTGCAGCAACAGAAATGTCTGTTTTCTTTAAAAAGGGGACCCTATAGTATATGTATTCCAGAAGTACATTTATGTAAAAGTTCTTGGGACTTTACCTGTGTTTCTGTCACAATTTACATACCATTTTGTACTTACTAAACCCCTGTACTGGATTCTTCTAATTTGTATTATATGTCTTAAAATTTACATTCACTTGCAATATAAAGTAAAGTGAAGTTGCTCAGTCATGTCCGACTCTTTGCAACCCTGTGGACTGTAGCCCACCACGCTCCTCTGTCCATGGGATTTTCCAGGCAAGAGTACAGGAGTGGGTTGCCATTTCCTTCTCCAGAGGATCTTCCTAACCCAGGGATCGAACCCAGGTCTCCCGCATTGTAAGCAAGACGCTTTACCATCTGAGCCACCAGGGAATATACCTAGTCTTAATAATCAGGGTTTCTTACACAATCCTCCAGGATAGTAATGCCTATAAGAACATTAGCAAATGATAACCTGTGCATAACTTGATAAGGGTGTTATCTGATGTGCTCCTTGAGAAGACTTTGTTGGTTATTTAGGGAGGGAAAGCCTTCCCTGATGGCTCAATTGGTGAAGAGTCTGCCTGCAATGCAGAAGACCCCAGTTTGATTTCTGGGTCAAGAAGATCCACTGGAGAAAGGATAGGCTACCCACTCTGGTATTCTTGGGCTTCCCTTGTGGCTCAACTGGTAAAGAATCTGCCTGCAAGGCAGGAGAACTGGGTTCGATCCCTAGGTTGGGAAGATTCCCTGGAGAAGGGAAAAGCTCCTCATTCCAGTATTCTGGCCTGGAGAATTCCATGGACTGTATAGTCCATGGGATCACAAAGAGTTGGATACAACTGAGCAACTTTCACTTTCACTTTAGGGGGGAAAAGGTCAATTTATATATTTGTGTTATTTGCAATATTTTATTCTAATCCTTTTGAGAAGTGAAATAGGAGATCATATATATATATATATATATCTGAAGAAACAAAATGAACTGTGTAGTGAAGACAAAATTGGGGCAGTTTGAATGTTGTATTCTGTGAACCTCAGGCACTTTGTAATGAAAGTGCTGTCTCAACCACTGGCCGCCAGTGTCACAGTTTAGATTTCACATATAAGTGATAATCATATGATATTTGTCTTTCTCTCTCTTACTTTACTTAGTGTGATAATCTCTGGGTTCATCCATATTTCTGCAAAGAGAATTATTTCATTCTTTTTTATAGCCGAGTAGTATTCCATTGTGTGTATGTTCCGCATCTTTATCCACTCATCTGTTGATGGACATTTAGGTGCTTTTCATGTCTCAGCTATTGTGAATAGTGGTTCTGTGAACATAGGTGTGTGTGAATTTTTTAAAATTTTTTACCAGGAATATGCTGAGGGGTAGGATTGCTGGATCATATAGAAACTCTATTTTTTTTGTTGTTTTCTGAGGAACCTCCATACTATTTTCCATAGTGGCTGTGCTAACTTACATTCCCCCGAACAGTGTAGGAGGGTTCCCTTTTCTCCACATCCTCTGCAGCATCTGTTATTTGTAGACGTTTTAATGATGGCCATTCTGACCAGTGCGAGGTGATAGTTTTGACTGTAGTTTTGATTTGCATTTCTCTGATAATTAGCAGTGTTGAGCAAATTTTCACCTGCCTGTTGGCCACCTGCATACGTACTACATGTGGTGATTTGTTTTCCTCTTGCGTTCATCTCCCACTCTCTGCCCACTTTCTTTCATGTTGTCCTTTAAATGATTCTGCCTAAACCAGCTAATCCTATGAATTACCTACCAGGCATATTTTTCATTATGCTGCTTATAAAATCAAATACAAATGCACTCACATTCATTTATGAATATATGAGTTTTTTACCTTGGCTGAGATTTCTCTTAGCTTCTTGTCTCACTCACTGCCCCTCCAGGGAGGCGAACAGACTTGCCAGATTGGTGAACTTGGGTGGAGGAAGTGCGGGTGCCTGTCTGAGCACTCTCTTTCTTTCCCTTGATAAGACAAAGGAAGCAGGGTCAGCCTCACCCCCAGAGGCCCTGCTGGGAACCATGCCTGGGTCCATGTGTCTGACTCAGAGGTGAAGCATTCACCTGCCTGCTCCACGTAGCATTTTAGGCCCTCAGGTCCAGTATAAGCATCAGAGGGAGTTACTCTGCTGTTTCTGTCTCCTTCAACCTGACTCCCGTGTATGCATCCCAGTGGAGGGGAGTGATTTATTCAGTCTCCTAAAACCCATTCCCTGCCACAGACATCACCGGTGTTTTGTTGCCAGTGTCAGATGAAGTAGCAGCAAAGACCAATTGAAAGTACTTGGTGTCCTTACCATGACCTCCCATGTGCCAGGGCTTGCATGCTCACTGGCTGAACTCTGTCCCCATGCTCTACTCATCCCACCAGTCGCGAAGCAGGCCCACAAAGAGAAATGGAAAGGCCAGTGGCTCTACATCACAAACAGCTAAGCTATCCTTGGGAAGAAGATATGTGAACTTGTCAGGAGACTGAGGTTTTGGTAATCAGGTCTAAAAGCAATCACCAGAATCAGTTAATTTATCCAGAGACCCAAGTTAGATTTTTTTCTATTTTCAGAGTAAAGCAAGATTCTGAAAAAGTAAATTTATTTGGAGAACCAAAGTGTTGCATGTTCGTTGCCCCTGAATAGAGATTCTTCCATTAAACCTACTCACAGACATGAAGTTGGAATCATAGACAAGAGGTGGAGAGAGAGAGCTCTCCAGTTCACAGTTCCATAGCTTGCTGGGACCCAGCAATATTCCTGCTTTGGGGTGCCAGGAGACTCCTCTGCTTTTAAGTGCAAAGAGTCTAATATTCCTGACGAGGGAACTAATGATAATGCTTAGTGGAGTGACTGGATGAAAGGACCATAGTTTGACTACGAAAATGGAAGGAACAGTAAGGTGAAGTCGCTCAGTCGTGTCCGACTCTTTGCGACCCCATGGACTGTAGCCTACCAGGCTCCTCCGTCCATGGGATTCTCCAGGCAAGTATACTGGAGTGGGTTGCCATTTCCTTCTCCAGAGGATCTTCCCGACCCAGGGATCGAACCCAGGTCTCCCGCATTGGAGGCAGACGCTTTAACCTCTGAGCCACCAGGGAAGGAACAGTAGGAGAAGGGAAATTGAGTCGTTCCAGAGTGCTAGGTTGAAGGTATAAAGTTTTATCAGCTTAGCCTGAACACCATGCATGGAGATAGCTTACAATGGCTAATCAAGGTTGTGTTGTTAGGACTGGTGCCTTTTGTGTCCTGTTGAAGAAATCTTTGCCGACTCCAAGATTCTGGCCTTTGGAATGGTAACTAAGAAACCTCTGAGAAATACTGCCTTTCAGTAATTCCTTCATAAAAACTAAATGTAAACATTTGAATATATACAAATATATTAAAGATATATATAAATAATATTGACCATATAAATATGTGGAATGTATTTTAAAATTGAGCAATCTATTCACACTCTGAAACTACTTTATCTTATTTTTGTTTGATATCCTTATTTAGTCGGGCTGAGTCTTCCTTGCTGTACACAGGCTTTCTGCAGTTACTGCGAGTGGGGGCTGCTCACTGGTTGCAGTTTGTGGGCTTCTCACTGCTGTGGCTTCTCTTGCCTTGAAGCACAGGCTCCAGCCGCATGGGCTTTAGTAGTTGTGGTTCAAAGGCGTAGTTGCCCTGTGTCATGTGGAATCTTCCCAGACCAGGGATCAGACCCATGTCCCCTGCCCTGCCAGGTGGATTCTTAACCACTGGACCACCAGGGAAGTCCTGAAAACTATTTTATTATACCATAATAGAGACCCAACCAGCCCATCCTAAAGGAGATCAGTCCTGGGTGTTATTGGAAGGACTGATGCTGAAGCTGAACTCCAGTACTTTGGCCACCTCATGCAAAGAGTTGACTCACTGGAAAAGACCCTGATGCTGGGAGGGATTGGGGGCAGGAGGAGAAGGGGATGACAGAGGATGAGATGGCTGGATGGCATCACCGACTCGATGGACATGAGTTTGAGTGAACTCCAGGAGTTGATGATGGACAGGGAGGCTTGGCAGGCTGTGATTCATGGGGTCGCAAAGAGTCGGACACGACTGAGCAACTGAACTGAACTGAATGAGCTAAAGACAAAAGTTACTTTCAAGTTACCTGTTTTCTGATTTATGGCAAACTTGCTTCAATCTATCCCAATGAAATGTCTTCACAGAAATTCTTTAAATGGAACAGTACACTTCTTCATTAGAATTGCCTTTTTACCACCACTCTTTCAGAAATTCTTCAAGTAAACAGCTTCTTTGGAAACCCAGAAAGCAACCTCCTGAAACTGTAACATGAACCAGTCTGCAAAGATTTTATACTCGCATAGTCAAACGATTTTGTATTTGCCACACTGAGCATCTTTAGGAGGCAGCGTGGCATGGTAGAGAGATCAGGGGCTTTAGAGTCCCACCACCTGTGTTTGGATCTGCCACTTACTAGTTACATGACCTTAAATAAACTACTTAAACTTGCTGTATGTACTTTACTTCTGTCTTTGGTTCTTTCAGTTATCTATTGTTGTGTAACAACAATATTATCCTCAAACGTAGTAACTCAAAGCAGCAAGCATTTATTCTCTCACACAGCTTCTTTGGGTCAGACATCTGGAAGTGGGTGAGCTGCGTGGTTCTGGCTCAGGGTCTTTCGTGAGGTTGCCATGAAGATGTTGGCCAAGGCTATAGTCATCTGAAGACTGGCTCCACTCACTGACGTGGCTGTTGGCAGGAGCCTCAGTTCCTCACTGTGAGGACTCTCTGCAGGGCTGCTAATGTGTCTGAATGACATGGCAGCTGGCTTCCCCCAGAGGAAGTGACCCCAGAGAGAACAAGGCGGAAGTGCCGTGCCTGTATGACACTGTCGCGTCTGCTGCATTCCATCCATTTTAAGTAGGCCACTGAGTCAGCTTATGTTTGGTGGGGAGGGATTTAGGCTCCATCCTTTGAAGGGAGGCAAGTCAAAGAATTTTTGACTTAAGATCATCACATAGTGAAACAAAAGTACTACTACTGATCTTAATGCACCCTTGAAAGAATCAAAAGTGAACATCTAGAACAGTGCTGGTTTCAAACTGTATATTCATTTACTCAGTCTTTATTGAGTGTTTACTACTATGCTGTATCCTCAGCATATGATCATGAGCAAAACCCAGTCCCTGCCCTCATGAACTCACAGTTTAACGTGAACATAAATGTTAATCAAATAAAACATAGATATAAAATGACTGCTTCACATGCACAGTGCAATGTAGAGGGCTTGGAACTAGATAGGAAAGACTTCTCTGAAGAAATAATGTTGAAGCTGAGATCACAAGGATGAGTAGGAGTTGACTGGGTACAGAAGAAAGAGAAGAGGGTTCTAGGTAAAGGGGATGATGTGGTAAGATTAGCAGGTGGAAGCATGGAGAGGGCCAGGCACTGGAGGAGACAGTGTGGCTGGTGCCAGGGAAGTGCAGTGTGCCAAGCAGCCAGCCTCTATTCTGCTTATCTGTGTCTGAAAAAAGAGGGGAGAAAACCATTTGATATATTTTCATGAGATTGGTATACATTTTAGATCAGAAAGACCAGTGATCTCTTCAAGAAAATTAGAGATACCAAGGGAACATTTCATGCAAAGATGGGCACAATAAAAGACAGAAATGGTATGGACCTAATAGAAGCTGAAGATATTAAAAGAGGTGGCAAGAATACACAGAAGAACTATATAAAAAAGGTCTTGTTTAGTTAACCCAGATAACCACGATGGTGGGATCATTCACCTAGAGCCAGATACCCTGGAATATAAAGTCAAGTGGGCCTTAGGAAGCATCACTATGACCAAAGCTAGTGGAGGTGTTGGAATTCCAGTTGAGCTATTTCAAATCCTAAGAGATGCTGCTGTTAAAGTGCTGCACTCAGCATGCCAGCAAATTTGGAAAACTCAGCAGTGGCCACAGGANTACCCTGGAATATAAAGTCAAGTGGGCCTTAGGAAGCATCACTATGACCAAAGCTAGTGGAGGTGTTGGAATTCCAGTTGAGCTATTTCAAATCCTAAGAGATGCTGCTGTTAAAGTGCTGCACTCAGCATGCCAGCAAATTTGGAAAACTCAGCAGTGGCCACAGGACTGGAAAAGGTCAGTTTTCATTCCAATCCCAAAGAAAGGCAATGCCAAAGAATGTTCAAACTACTGCACAATTGCACTCATCTCACATGCTAGTAAAGTAATTCTAAAAATCCTCTAAGCCAGATTTCAACAGTATGTGAACTGTGAACTTCCAGGTGTTCAAGCTGGATTTAGAAAAGGCAGAGGAACCAGAGATCAAATTGCTAACATCCACTGGGTCATCAAAAAAGCAAGAGAGTTCCAGAAAAATATCTACTTCTGCTTTATTGACTACGCCAAGGCCTTTGACTATGTGGATTACAACAAACTGTGGAAAATTCTGAAAGAGATGAGAATACCAGACCACCTTTTCTGCCTCCTGAGAAAGTGTGTGCAGGTCAAGAAGCAACAGTTAGAAATGGACGTGGAACAACAAACTGGTTCCAAATTGGGATAGGAGTATGTCAAGGCTGCATATTGTCACCTTGTTTATTTAACTTACATCAGTGCACATCATGCAAAATACCAAGCTGGATGAAGCACAAGCTGGAATCATGATTGCTGGGAGAAATATCCATAACCTCAGATAACGCAGATGACACCACACTATGGCAGAAAGAGAAGAAGAACTACAGAGCTTCTTGATGACAGTGAAAGAGGAGAGTGAAAAGGCTGGTTTAAAGCTCAACATTCAAAAAACAAAGATCATGGCATCTGGTCCCATCACTTCATGGCAAATAGATGGGGAAACAGTGGAAACAGTGACAGACTTTATTTTCTTGGTCTCCAAAATCATTGCAGATGGTGACTGCAGCCATGAAATTAAAAGACGCTTGCTCCTTGGAAGACCAGTTTTGACCAACCTAAACAGTATATTAAAAAACAGAGAGATTACTTTGCCAACAAAGGTCTGTCTAGTCAAAGCTATGGTTTTTCCAGTGGTCATGTATGGTTGTGAGAGTCGGACTGTGAAGAAAGCTGAGTGCCGAAGAATTGATGCTTTTGAACTGTGGTGTTGGAGAAGACTGTTGAGAGTCCCTTGGACTGCAAGGAGATCCAACCAGTCAATCCTAAAAGAAATCAGTCCTGAATATTCATTGGAAGGACTGATGCTGAAGCTGAAGCTCCAATACTTTTTCCACCTGATGCGAAGAGCTGACTCATTTGAAAAGACCCTGATGCTGGGAAAGATTGAAGGCAGGAGGAGAAGGGAACGACAGAGGATGCGATGGTTAGATGTCATCACCAATGCGAAGGACATGAGTTTGAGCAAGCTCCGGGAGTTGGTGATGGACAGGGAAGCCTGGCATGCTGCAATCCATAAGGTCGCAAAGAGTCAGACGCGACTGAGCGACTGAATTTAATTGATATATTTTATATACTCTTATGAGACACTTGGTCCTTGGAAGAAAGGTAATGATAAACCTAGAAAGTAAAGTGAAAATCACTCAATCGTGTCCAACTCTCTGATTTCATGGACTGTATAGTCCATGGAATTCTCCAGGCTAGAATCCTGGAGCGTGTAGCCTTTCCCTTCTCCAGGGGATCTTCCCAACCCAGGGATCGAACCTTGGTCTCCCACATTGCAGGTGGATTCTTTACCAACTGAGCCACAACGGAAGCCCAAGAATACAGGAGTGAGTAGCCTATCCCTTCTCTATAGGATCTTGCCGACCCAGGAATTGAAGTGTGGTCTCCTGCATTGCAGGCGGATTCTTTACCAACTGAGCTATAAGGGAAGCCCATAAACCTCGACAGCAAAAAAAGCAGTGACATTACTTTGCCCACAAAGGTAAGGTTAATCAAAACTGTTTTTTCCAGTGGTCATGTACGGATGTGAGAGCTGGACAATGCAAAAGACTGAGTGACGAAGAATTGATGCCTTCGAACTGTGATGCTGGAGGACACTAGAGTCCCTTGGACTTCAAGGAGATCAAACCAGTCAATCCTAAAGGAAATCAATCTGGAATATTCATTGGAAGGATGGATGCTAAAGCTGAAGCTCCGGTATTTGGCCACCTGGTTTTAAGAGGTGACTCAGTGGAAAAGACCCTGATGATGGAAAAGATTGAAGGCAGGAGGAGAAGGGGATGACAAAGGATGAGTTGGTTGGATGGCATCACGGACTCAATGGACATGAGTTTGAGCTGGCTCCAGGAGATGGTCACCAGGAGGCAGAGTTAGGGGTAGGAGCTGAGTACAAAGAGGCAGGAGGGGACTTTGGGGATGATGGGAGGTTCTGTATCTTGATTGTGGTGCTGGTTACACAACTATATGCGTTTGTTGGACCTCAGAACTGCAGACTAAAGAGGGTAAACTTTATGTAAATTTACATATGGTTTATTGTAAATATAATAATATAGTAAATTTATGGTTTACTGTATACAAACTATATTGTACCTTCATAACCTGAGTTTTAAAAAATATGTTTTTCTGCAAGCATTTATTGAAGGGTACCATGACATTCTGAATTTTCCTATAATATAGGTTTTGGATTTTTTCCAAGCAGTATTAATTCCTGCAATATCAAGAGAAGACTGTCATAATGAAGTTTAACCTACTGAGTGGTGCTGTAGCTAAAATCTTGCAGTCAGTGAAGAGTGAGGGGTGTGTGTGTGTGTATGTGTGTTGGTGGATGGAGACTGAACACATATCAAAGTAAACTAAATATAGTGCACTTACACTTTTGTCATTAAAAGTAACATGTTTTCGTAAGTGTGTGAAGTGTGAAGGTAAGAAGAATTTCAGAGATAATAAATCAAGTTACTTGAATATAAATGCTGATATTTTTGTTTGCTCTAATTTTATTCTGAAAAAATATTGGTGTATGAATAGAATTCTAAGATCAATAATGATACTTAACAGTGAAATTTAGGAGACTATTATTTTGTTACAAAAGCAATAGCAGATATGAAATAAAGCAGACTCAGATATGGCTCAGAAGCTGAAATAGTACCCATAGTATTTTACTTAATGCAAGACACTGTGGCCGTTATGACATTTAAGATTTGAGAATAACACTGTTCATTGCAGCACTGGACTTGACTTTCAACAGCTAAGCCTTTGAGATTTCCAATGTAAAATATTTTTAATGAAAATTAAATGGGTAGTACTCCACTGTATAAGTATATTACAATAGATTTATTCACTGAAAAGCAGTGGAAGGAACAGCCTACAGCATGCACACAGCATTGGGAGTGAATCACAAACAGAATCCAGCTACCAAAATGCACCTGGTGTGATTCCCTTTGTATAAAGTGCAGAACCTGGCAGAGTCAGTCAAGGCTGTTACAAGTCACTACAGCGGTCCGCTTGGAGAGGAGTTGTGGGAACAGCTGAAAGAGAGCATGATGTGGATTTCTTGGGATGGATTACATTCTTTCCTTCCTTTCTTTTTTAATTGAAGTATAGTTGATTTACAGTGTTGTGTTACTTAATTACTACTGTACAACAAAGTGATTCCATTATATATACATATACATATTCTAATATTCTTTTCCATTATGGTTTATCATAGGATATTGAATATAGTTCTGTGTGCTATAGGTAGGACCTAGTTTGTCCATTCTATATTTAAAAGATTGTATCTGCAAACCCCAGCCTCACACTCCATCCGTCTCCTAGCCCCCACCCTTGGCAACCGCTAGTCTGTCCTCTGTGGCCATGATTCTGTTTCTGTTTTGTAGATATGTTAATTTTTGTCATATTTTAGATTCCACATTTAAGTGATCTGGAGCGTAGATATAAATGAATAGTTGAACCTGCTAATTTTTTAGGGTAGAGTATGTATTGTCCCAACAAAGCTTTTTAAAATCATGTAGTAATAATCGGTGGTAGTTACTCGAAAGCTGCTGCTTGTTTTGAAAATGTTAGGTAGTTATGGGCCTCCAAGGTGGCCCACAATTATCCACCTGCATGAGTTCGACCCCTGAATCACGAAGATCCCCTGGAGAAGGAAATGCAACCCACTCCAGTATTCTTGCCTGGAGAATCCCATGGGCAGAGGAGCCTGGCGGGCTACATTCAATGAGCTCATAGAGTTGGGCATGACTTAGCAACTAAACAACAACAACACATATCCTGTTTCTTGATCTGAGAGTTGATTGTATAGGTTTTCATCGTGATAGTCACTGAGCAATACATTTACTATATGTGCATTTTTATACATATGTTTTCAATAAAAATGTTTTTAAATGAAAAAGAAATATATAAAACAGCTATAAGAGAATGTGTGTGTACTCAGACACTTCGGTCATGTCTGACCCTTGTGACCCCATGGACGGTAGCCCACCAAACTCCTCTGTCCTTGGAATTCTCCAAGCAAGAATACTGGAGTGGGTTGCCATTTCCTCCTCCAGGGTATTTTCCTGACCCAGGAACCGAACCCCTGTCTCCTGTGTCTCCTGCATTGCAGGTGGGTTCTTTACCTGCTGAGCTACTGGGGAAGCCCAGCTATAGGAAATGTGTGTCCTAAAATAGAAAGCTAGAACTTCAGACCAGGCTACCACACATGTGGGGCTTCCCTCATACCTCAGTCGGTAAAGAATCTGCCTGCAATGCAGGAGACCTAGGTTTGATTCCTGGGTCAGGAAGATCCCCTGGAGAAGGAAATGCAACCCACTCCAGGATTCTTGCCTGGAAAATCCCATGGACAGAGGAGCTTGGCGAGCTATAGTCCACGGGGTCGCAAGAGTCAGACACAACTTAGCCACTAAACCACCACCACCACCACCACCACCACACATGCGACCACAGGGCCATCCTCCTCTCTGAGAAGACCCCCCCACCCCACCACCGTCTTTGAGCAGGTGGCTTCAAGAGGCAGTGTTTAGGTAGGAGTTAAGGAGCACAGGAACACCAACTCAAGCGTTAAGAATCAGTGAGGTGGACTCTGCCAAGGAGGGGGCGATGGCGGCGGGGCCGGGAATGCGTGGCCTGGCCTGGCTGAGGAAACAGCAACCCCTCCAGGCTCTCCTACAGCGCCTCCAGGGACTAAAACTTGCCTCAGCCACGTGATTACCCTGATCTGCCTGCTGGGAGATGAGCAAAGGTCGGAGAGGGACTAGATCTCAGCAGAGACAGCAGTTCCTGAGCACCCACCCCCCAGCGCTTCCAGAAATGGAATGCAACGTGGACCAGCCTGTGAGCATTTGCTCCTCCTCAGGGGCAGCCATGAGATACAGAAACAGTAGGATTAGGATATATCCAGACATGGATACTTGCTGTCCTGCCTGCCAACATTCTCCCTCTGCTCCTCAGATCTATGGTGTGTTAAACTGTAAGCAAATTATGAGTTCTGGCGACAAATGGAACAGCACAGAAATTCTGATTACTTCAAACAACATTCCTCTCCAGGCTCTAGCATCAGTAATGAAATGTTAACACACACTTGGCAGTTTTTCAATTTTGGTTCCTCCCATTGTCCTGAGAAGTCAGACTGTTAAAAAGTGTAACAGTGTCTCTAGACAGTATTCATTCAACAGCTAAGAGACAAGCCACAACTGCTTTTTGGAGGAGCCTTGTAAAAACCAAAGTTGTCCAACTCAGAATTTGAAGATGCTAACAATTAAAATATTCAAAAGCAGAGGCATTACTTTGCCGACTAAGGTCCGTCTAGTCAAGGCTATGGTTTTTCCTGCGGTCATGTATGGATGTGAGAGTTGGACTGTGAAGAAGGCTGAGCGCCGAAGAATTGATGCTTTTGAACTGTGGTGTTGGAGAAGACTCTTGAGAGTCCCTTGGACTGCAAGGAAATCCAACCAGTCCATTCTGAAGGAGATCAACCCTGGGATTTCTTTGGAAGGAATGATGCATCAAGGCTATGGTTTTTCCTGTGGTCATGTATGGATGTGAGAGTTGGACTGTGAAGAAGGCTGAGCACCGAAGAATTGATGCTTTTGAACTGTGGTGTTGGAGAAGACTCTTGAGAGTCCCTTGGACTGCAAGGAAATCCAACCAGTCCATTCTGAAGGAGATCAACCCTGGGATTTCTTTGGAAGGAATGATGCTAAAGCTGAAACTCCAGTACTTCGGCCACCTCATGCGAAAAGCTGACTCATTGGAAAAGACTCTGATGCTGGGAGGGATTGGGGGCAGGAGGAGAAGGGGACGACCGAGGATGAGATGGCTGGATGGCATCACAGACTCGATGGATGTGAGTCTGAGTGAACTCTGAGAGATGGTGATGGACAGGGAGGCCTGGTGTGCTGCGATTCACGGGGTCACAAAGAGTCGGACACGACTGAGCGACTGAACTGAACTGAACAATTAAAACGGACGTGTGTTAAGCAAGTAAACTTTTTTATACTTAAGAACCAGGGTAACCATCACCTAGCCTCCTTCCTTGGAATCAGACTATTATGTGGCATATAGGAGTGGACCACCTCCTGGTACTCCCACTGCCAACAAGTAGAGGTCTGGTTTCCTGAGGCTGATGCTACTCTATGCTGCCAGTGGTCTAACATACAGATTTATGTTTCCTTGCATGTATCATCAAAGCATATAAACAATCACATACCTCTTTATCTGTAAAATGAGACTTATCCTTCTCTTGTTCTGGAGTTAGATAGAGAATTTTCTCCTCTGCAGTACTGGGGGCAAAAAAAATGTGTTAACCTGCTTCTCAGATACTAACAGGTTTAAGTTCCATGAAGTGAAAATTAGGTTAGGTGAAAGGACTCCTGAAATGATTCTATCAACCTTCTTTTCATAAGCACATTAGTCAGTATGCAGTGAATGGATGTCTATCAGGTATACTGGTCCTATCATAAGGAAACATCAAAGACATTTAAGATACAGCCCTTGTCCTCAAAAATCTTAGGCAGACATTTATCAGTTCAATAAGGTACAGGCTGGGAGTGGGGAAGAAAGTATACATCTGCCTTTTGATTGCTCCTGAAATCAGCCACCTTGTCCAGTATCCACCCCAGGCTTCTTGAATACACAGGTCAGTAGCAAATGGAAAACTTATTTACTAATTATCATACCTTCTGTCCCTTGGCAATGAAGAACATACCTCATGATATCCAGATTTTCATAGACGATTAGAATCTCTACAGCTCCCATTTCTAAAGCCTTTAGTGTATCTTCAGCTCCGAAACAGTACTTGCCCGTGTCCTGGGTTATTTCATCGAAGTATCACCCTGTGGTTAGGGACAGGTCAATAAGAATGTATATTAATGTTTCTTTTTGTACATATACACCTGCTTACTCAAAATCAGAGAAAGAGAAAAAGTCAACTTAGAAATAACTGCCAAAAGTTAGTGAAAAATCACACCACTAGTTGAGGCTCCAGAAATTGAGTCTCAAGAGGTACCAGTTGGGCCAAGTTCATAATCATTTGGAAATGTGTGTGTGTCAAATTGGAAACACAGCCAAACAATGGCCCTATTAATCTTTAATTTAAGCTTTTGAATTATTTATCACTCTAAAACAAAGGATAATATGGGAAATTTGAAGTTTGGTTCCTACTGCCAAAGGGTAAAAAACAGAAAAACAAACATTTATTAATATTAGATGTGACAACTAAAGGATGATTTAAAATAATGATTCCATTGAGGAGGATTTTAATAAAAATACTAAACCTTCCTCTTTAAAAAAAAAAATAAAAGAATCAGTGAGGTGTCACTCATAGCCCAGTCACTCTCATGTTCTCATTACAAATTGGGAATTTTACATAATAAATCCAGTTAAAACTTTTAAATGATCCAGACAATAAGGTGTTAAAGTATTTGCTCATAGCATTTCTGTAGGACTGGGAAGTTGGAAAATCTGTTTCATGATTTCACTATTTATAATACATTTATCAACAATTTTATTCAAGTCCCTTTTCCAGAACTTGTAAGGAATAAAAAGATACATGAGACACAGTCCTTGACTTCAATAAGCTATTGATTTAATATGGAGATCACCGAGCCATGAAAAGATTAACCAGAAATACACAGGGATACACTGTATAAGGGTTGAGTTGGGGAAGCATTGATAAAATGCAGCTATTGGCATGTGAGGTAAACTTACTGTGTTCAGTGAGGGACAGAGAAAGCTTATTAAAGGAGGCAGAGGTTGAGTAGAAATTTGAAGGGAGGAATTTAAATGAATAAAGTAGACCTGGAAATGTGAGGAGAAATTTCAGGAGAGAGATTAACACTGTAAATAAAGATTCCAAAGAATCAATACACAAAGTCGTTTTAATGGGGACTGTCTTGCGGCTCAGCAGCATTAAAGGCCATTCAGAGTTTTGCTGGAATCTTTCAAAAACTGTCCACAGAGAGTCATCCAATTGGTAATCCTTAGCATCTCTTTTAAAATATCCCTTTCTTCATTCCTTGAGGTCTAAAACCTGTCATATATTGCAGATGTAGCTGGACTAGGGGTTGGCAGACTTTTTCTATAAAGAGCCAGATAGTCTTTGTCACAACTACTCAGCTCTTCAGTTGTTGCATAAAAGCATCCTTGGCCAATATGTAAATGATGGATGTGGCTGTGTTCTAATAAAATTGTGTTGTAATAACAGATAGCAGGCTGGGTTTGGCCCACAGGTCTACCTTGCACACACTTGAACAAGGCATCTAATGTTAACGTTAAGTCGCTTGCTCAGTCGTGTCCGACTCTTTGCGACCCCATGGACTGTAGCCCACCAGGCTCCTCCGTCCATGGGATTTTCCAGGCAAGAATACTGGGGTGGGTTGCCCCAGTATTTCCTTCTCCAGGGGATCTTCCTGACCCAGGGATCGAACCCAGGTCTCCCGCATTGCAGGCAGACGCTTTAACCTCAAAGCCACCAGGGAATCCCGAACAAGACATCTGATGCCCCACAAAGATGACTCCTCACAACCTGTGACCTTTTCGTTTTCTCCCTCCCTCTATCCTTTTTCTCTTTTCTCCACAGTTATATCTTATTCCCTATGACACCAATTCCTATTCTGTAATGAGAGCCCTAGAACAATGGGTAGACAAAGATCAGGAATCCTGGGGAACTGTGGATAGTTTCTAACCCGGGAAAGTGAGTCAATCCAAGTATTATTTTAAGGAAATTAATCTGGCAGCACTGTGTAGGATGGATTGTCATAGATATAAAAGACAGCATAAGACCAACTAGGAGATTATTGCAAAGAATGTATACAGTAGATGTGGAGCCAAAACTAGAACATCAGCTAGGAATGGGAAAAAAATAGATGGGTGTGGGACAAAGTGGGATTCAAAGATTAATTGGAGGGGCTTCCCTGGCTATTCAGTGGTCAAGGGAGACGTGAGGTCACACTCCCCGAACCGAAACTGGGGACCAACCCCGTGACTCTATAGGAAACGACACACCATACCTGTGTGTGTGTTTCGGGGACCTTGACCCCGAAGGGACCGTTGGGTGTCCATTCCGGGACGTGCAGACGACGTCCCCCGTGTCAAAGGTGAGGACCACTCCTTTGATTTTAGGGTGTCCGGGACGTCGTACCGGTTTGTTATTTGTTTGTTTGTGACTAATTGGCTTTAACTGTTGTCCGATCTACGTCTGCAAACGTTTCTATCCATTCTCAATGATTCTATGTCTCCGACCCATTCCTCCTCTTATAAACGGACTAAAAACAGATGCAAAAATTTAACAGGAAGGGGCACAGGGTATTTATAGTCACAAGGAGTTCAAAGGAAAGGAAGAACAGGGAAGGAGAGGACGGAGTATTTTAAAAGGACTCACTGTACTAAGTGTAAACATCACAATTAGTTCTGCAGAGTCGACTACTACTAAAGGTTTAGACAATAGACATCGATCTACAGAAACCACTCTATGTCTGGAGGGGGGTTCACTACAAAGGTCCTTCTGAGTACCTAGTTGAGTCCAAGGTCAACTCTAACCAAAATGGGATGAAAGATTGGTCGTTTAATCGAAATAACGACAAAGTACCTACGTCCGTTTTCTTCATTCCCAGAACCAAGTCTGTCTTCAAGAATGAGGAGTGTCGTGACGTTTGTCGTAGTCGTAGTCCTAGTCGTACACCTGCAGTCAATGAGAACTGTGAGGCTCAGGGTGTCCCACTTTGCCTCCCGGTCTACCTCCGCGACATAGGTACGTCACCTAACGTGAAATCCTTTCCCTGTGACTCGGACTCCTTGGACGATAAAATAACGGTCACCACCCGTTCGGAGGAGAAACAGGACCTTTGTCAGGGAGTTCCAATGAGTCTCGTTTTTGTGCGGACTTTTTACTGGGTCCACTTCTCGTCAGTCCCGGAACGTAAAAATTGTAGGAAACGTTTTACACATCCTCACCTGTTCTGGGGCACCTTCTAACAAGGTTATCAGACTTACTGGTTTTGACTTAAATGGTTGAAGGAATTCAGGACAAGAAGATAAAGGTCAGATCCACTTCCTGTGATAGAAGGTACGGCCAGTGGGTTTCGTTTTTGACTACCAACAGAGTCCGAAGTGGGACAACTAATCAGAGGAGTAGAGTTAACTGGTGACTTAATCAAAGGACACCGACGACGTTGTTTAATTGTATCTGTTGCCTTTAAATAAGAGAGTCGTAAGATCTCTAGTCTTCACACTTTAGTTCCATAACCGTCCGGACACGAGGGAGACTTTTGAGATCCCCTCTTAGACAGGAATCGCAGAAGGTCGAAGACCACCGAGGTCCTTAAGGGACCAAACACCGGTGTAATTAGAGACTTACCCAATCTCCGTTGGAGACTGGGTATAACGGAGGAGAAGGAGGAGTAGATAGACAGTTTATAGGAAGACAGAGTGAGTAAACTCTTTTGGACAGTAACCTAAATTTTGGATAGACCTATTGGGTGACATATTAGTATCCCTAAACTAACGTCAGTATGGTCTTACCGGATCACCAAAGGGGATGAAAGAAGTTAAATTCGGTCTCAACACGTTGTTACTCGAGTACTGGACTCGGTGTCAGTCTAGGTCCAGAGCAAAAACGACTGACATATCTCGAAGAGGTAAAAGTCGACGTTTCTTATATTAGTTAGACTAAAGCTATAACTGGTAAACCACTACAGGTACAAATCTCTGCAGAGAACGCAACAACCTTTTCCCACAAACGATACTGGTACTGTTTTGAGACAATCGGAAACGGGACGAAGTAAGACATGAGGTTCCGCAACTTCAGTTCAGTCGCTCAGTCGTGTCCGACTCTTTGCGACCCCATGAATCGCAGCACGCCAGGCCTCCCTGTCCATCACCAACTCCCGGAGTTCACTCAGACTCACGTCCATTGAGTCCGTGATGCTATCCAGCCATCTCATCCTCAGTCGTCCCCTTCTCCTCCTGCCCCCAATCCCTCCCAGCATCACAATCTTTTCCAATGAGTCAACTCTTCTCATGAGGTGGCCAAAGTACTGGAGTTTCAGCTTTAGCATCATTCCTTCCAAAGAAATCCCAGGGCTGATCTCCTTCAGAATGGACTGGTTGGATCTTCTTGCAGTCCAAGGGACTCTTAAGAGTCTTCTCCAACACCACAGTTCAAAAGCATCAATTCTTCGGCGCTCAGCCTTCTTCACAGTCCAACTCTCATTTCAGTCTTTTTCATGTAGCTGTCCAGTTTTCCTAGCAACACTTATTGAAGAGACTATCTTTGACCCATGGTAAATTCTTGCCTCTTTTGTCAAAAATAAGGTACCCATAGGTGCATGAGTTTATCTCTGGGCTTTCTATCTTGTTTCATTGATCTGTACTTCTGTTTTTGTGCCAGTACCATACTGTCTTGACGACTGTAGCTTTGTAGTATAGTCTGAAGTCAGAAAGGTTGATTCCTACAGCTCCATTCTTTCTCAAGATTACTTTTGTTATTCAGGATCTTTTGTTTTTCCATATGAATTATGAGATTTATTTATTCTAGTTCTGTGGAAAATGCTGTTGATAATTTGATAGGTATCACATTGAATCTGTCGATTACATTTGGTAGTATAGTCATTTTCACAATATTAATTCTTCCTACCCAGGAACATGGAATATCTCTCCATCTGTTTATGTCATCTTTGATTTCTTTCATCAGTGTCTTATAGTTCTCTGTCATGTATTTCTTAACTTCCTACTTATGCCTTCCAATCCCCTCTAATGAAAAGGACATCTTTTTTTTTTGGTGTTAGTTCTAGAAGGTCTTCTTGGTCTTCACAGAACCATTCAATTTCAGCTTCTTCGGCATCAGTTGTTGGGGCATAGACATGGATTACTGCATTGTTGAATGATTTGCCCTGGAGATGAACCAAGATCATTCTGTCATTTTTGAGATTGTACCCAAGTACTGCATTTCAGACTCTTTTGTTGACTGTAAAAGCTACTTCATTTCTTCTAAGGAATTCTTGCCCACAGCAGTAGATAGTGGTCATCTGAATTAAATTCTCCCATTCCCATCCATTTTAATTCACTGATTCCTAGGATGTTGATGTTCACTTTTGCCATCTCCTGCTTGACCACATCCAATTACCTTGACTTATGCACCTAACATTCAGGTTGCTATGCAATATTGTTCTTTACAGCATCAGACTTTACTTTCACCACCAGACATATCCACAACTGAGCATTGTTTCTACTTTGGCCAAACTGCTTCATTCTTTCTGGAGCTATTAGTAATTGCTCTCTGCTCTTCCCCAGTACCATATTGGACACCTCCTGACCAGGGGGCTCATCTTCTGATGTCATATCTTTTTGCCTTTTCATACTGAACATGGGGTTCTCAAGGCAGGAATACTGGAGTAGGTTGCCATTCCCTCTTCCAGTGGAATACGTTTTGTCAGAATGATTTACTATGACCCGTCTGTCTTGGGTAGCCCTGTATGGCATGGCTTATAGCTTCACTGAATTATATAAGCCCCTTTACATGACAAGACTATGATCCATGAAGGGGATTTGACCTTAATTTGACCATTATGGTTATACAATGGAGGTGAGGAATAGATTCAAGGGATTAGACCTGGTAGACAGAGTGCCTGAGAACTATGAACAGAGGTTTGTACAGGAATCAATGACCAAACCATCTCAAAGAGGAAGAAATACAAGAAGGCAAGTGATTGTCTAAGAAAGCTTTACAAATAGCTGAGGAAAGAAGAGAAGTGAAAGGCAAAGGAAAAAGGGAAAGATATACCCAGCTGAATGCAGAGTTCCAGAGAATAGCCAAGGAGAAATAAGAAGGCCTTCTTCAATGAACAGTGCAAAAAAATGGAGAAAAACAATAGAGTGAGAAAGACTAGAAATCTCTTCAAGAAAATTGGAGATATCAAGGGAATGTTTCATGCAAGGACAGGCCTGATAAAGGACAGAAATGGTGAGAACCTAACAGAAGCAGAAGAGATTAAGAAGAGGTGACAAGAATACACAAGAACTAAACAAAAAAGATCTTGACCCATATAACCATGATGGTGGGATCACTCACCTAGAGCCAGACATCCGGGAGTGTGAAGTCAAGTGGGAAGCGTTACTACAAACAAAGCTAATGGAGGTAACGGAAGTCCAGCTGAGCTATTTCAAATGCTAGAAGATACTGCTGCTGAAGTGTGGCACTCAGTGTGCCACCAAATTTGGGAAGCTCAACTGTGGCCACAGGGCTGGAAATGGTCAGGTTTCATTCCAATCCCAAAGAAAGGCAATGCCAAAGAGTGTTGAAACTACCACACAATTGCACTCATCTCACACGCTAGCAAGGTAATGTTCAAAATCCTTCAAGCTAGGCTTCAGCAGTACATGAACTGAGAACTTTAGATCTACAAGCTGGGTTTAGAAAAGGCAGAGGAAGCAGATATCAGATTGCCAATGTTCGTTGGATCATGGAGAAAGCAAGGGAGTTTCAGAAAAGCATCTGCTTTGGTGAAGTAGAAAAGTAAAGTAGTAAAGCCTTTGACTGTGTGGATCACAACAAACTGTGGATCATTCTTAAAGAGATGGGAATACCAGACTACCTTACCTGTCTCCTGAGAAACCTGTATGCAGGACAAGAAGCAACAGTTAGAACTGGACATAGAACAATGTACTGGTTCAAAATTGGGAAAAGAGTATGACAAGGCTATATATTGTCACCCTGAATATTTAACTTCTAGGCAGAGTACATCATGAGAAATGCCAGGCTAAATGAAGCACAAGCTGAAATCAAGACTGCCGTGAGAAATATCAACAACCTCAGATATGCATATGATACCACTCTAATGGAAAAATATGAAGAGGAACTAAAGAGCCTCTTGATGAGGTGAAACAGGAGAGTGAAAAAGCTGATTTGAAATTCAACATTCAAAAAACTAAGATCAAGCATCCGGTACCATCACTTTATGGCAAATAGAAGGGGAAAGGGGGGAAACATTGACAGATTCTATATGCTTGGGCTCCAAAATGCCTGTAATTGATAACCGCAGTGCAGTTCAGTTCAGTCGCTCAGTCGCGTCAAACACTTTGCGACCCCACGGACTGCACAACACCGGGCCTCCCTGTCCATCACCAACTCCCAGAGTTCACTCAAACTCATTTCCATTGAGTTGGTGATGCCATCCAGCCATCTCATCCTCTGTTGTCCCCTTCTCCTCCTGCCTTCAATCTTTCCCAGCATCAGGGTCTTTTCAAATGAGTCAGTTCTTTGCATCAGGTGGCCAAAATATTGGAGTTTCAGCTTCAGCATCAATCCTCCCAATGAATATTTAAGACTGATATCCTTTAGGATGGACTGGTTGGATGTGCTTGCAGTCCAGGGAACTCTCAAGAGTCTTCTCCAACACCACAGTTCAAAAGCGTTGATTCTTCGGCACTCAGCTTTCTTTATAGTCCGACTCTTAAATCCATACATGAACTACTGGAAAAACCATAGCTTTGACTAGACGGACTTTTGTTGGCAAACTAATGTCTCTGCTTTTTAATATGCTGTCTAGGTTAGTCAAAACTGGTCTTCCAAGGAGTAAGTGTCTTTTAATTTCATGGCCACAGTCACCATCTGCAGTGATTTTGGAGCCCAAGAAAATAAAGTCTGTCACTTTTTCCACTGTTTCCCCATCTATTTGCCATGAAGTGATGGGACCAGGTGCCATGATCTTAGTTTTCTCAATGTTGAGCTCTAAGCCAACTTTTTCACTCTCCTCTTTCACTTTCATCAAGAGGCTCTTTAGTTCTTCTTCACTTTCTGCCATAAGGGTGGTGTCATCTACATATCTGAGGTTATTGATATTTTTCCTGGCAATCTTGATTCCAGCTTGTGCTTCTTCCAGTCCAGCGTTTCTCATGATGTACTCTGCATATAAGTTAAATAAGCAGGGTGACAATATACATCCTTGACGTACTCCTTTTCCTATTTGGAACCAGTCTGTTGTTCAGACCGGTTCTAACTGTTGCTTCCTGATGCTTCTAAATGTCCAGTTCTAACTGTTGCTTCCTGACCTGCATACAGATTTCTCAGGAGGCAGTTCAGGTGGTCTGGTATCTCTTTCAGAATTTGCAACAGTTTGTTGTGATCCACACAGTCAAAGGCTTTGGCATAGTCAATAAAGCAGAAATAGATGTTTTTCTAGAACTCTCTTGCTTTTTTGATGATCTAGCAGATGTTGGCAATTTGAGCTCCAGTTCCTCTGCCTTTTCTAAAAACAGCTTGAACATCTGGAAGTCCACAGTTCATGTTCTATTGAAGCCTGGCTTGGGGAATTTTGAGCATTACTTTGCTAACGTGTGAGATGAGTGCAATTGTGCAGTAGTTTGAACATTCTTTGGCATTGCCATTCTTTGAGATTGGAATGAAAATTGACCTTTTCCAGTCCTGTGGCCACTGCTGAGTTTTCCAAATTTGCTGGCATATTGAGTGCAGCACTTTCACAGCACCATCTTTTAGGATTTGAAATAGCTCAACTGGAATTTCATCCCCTCCACTAGCTTTGTTCATAGTGATGCTTCCTAAAGCCCACTTGACTTCACATTCCAGGATTTCTGGCTCTAGATGAGTGATCACACCTTCGTGATTATCTGGGTTGTAAAGATCTTTTTTGTACAGTTCTTCTGTGTATTCTTGCCACCTATTCTTAGTATCTTCTGCTTCTGTTAGGTCCATACCATTTCTGTCCTTTATGGTGCCAATCTTTGCATGAAATGTTCCCTTGGTATCTCTAATTTTTTTTTTTAAAGAGATCTCTAGTCTTTTCCATTCTATTGTTTTCCTCTATTTCTTTGCATTGATCACTGAGGAAGGTTCTCTTATCTCTCCTTGCTATTCTTTGGAACTCTGCATTCAAATGGGTATATCTTTACTTTTCTCCTTTGCCTTATGCCTCTTTTTTTTTCTCAGCTATTTGGTAGGCCCCCTCAGACAACCATTTTGCCTTTTTGCATTTCTTTTTCTTGGGGATGGTCTTGATCACTACCTCCTGTATAATGTTGTGAACCTCTGTCCATAGTTCTTCAGGCATTCTGTCTATCAGATCTAACCCCTTGAATCTATTTGTCATTTCTGCTGTAAAATCATAAGGGATTTGATTTAGGTCATACCTGAATGGTCTAGTGGTTTTCCCTACTTTCTTCAATTTAAGTCTGAATTTGGCAATAAGGAGTTCATGATCTGAGCCACAGTCAGCTCCTGGTCTTGTTTTTGCTGACTGTATAGAGCTTGTCCATCTTTGACTGCAAAGAATATAATCAGTCTGATTTCGGTGTTGACCATCTAGTGATGTCTGTGTGTAGAGTCTTCTCTTGTGTTGTTGGAAGAAGGTGTTTGCTATGACTAGTCCGTTCTCTTGGCAAAACTCTTATTAGCCTTTGCCCTGCTTCTTTCTGTACTCCAAGGCCAAATTTGCCTATTACTCCAGGTATTTCTTGACTTCCTACTTTTGCATTCCATTTCCCTATAATGGACTTCCATGGTGGCTCAGATAGTAAAGCGTCTGCCTACAGTGCAGGAGACCCAGGTTCAATCCCTGGGTTGGGAAGATCTTCTGGAGAAGGAAATGGCATCCCACTCCAGTACTCTTGCCTGGAAAGTTCCATGGATGGAGGAGCGTAGTAGGCTACAGTCCATGGGGTGGCAAAGAGTCGGACACGACTGAGCGACTTCACTTTCTTTCTTTCTTTCACTTTCCCTATAATGAAAAGGACATCTTTTGGGGGCGTTAGTTCTAGAAGGTCTTGTAGGTCTTCATAGAACCATTCAACTTCAGCTTCTTCAGGGCATAAACTTGGATTACTGTGATATTGAATGGTTTGCCTTGGAAATGAACAGAGATCATTCTGTTGTTTTTTGAGATTGCATCCAAGTACTACCTTTTGGACTTCATGATGACTGCAGCCATGAAATTAAAAGACACTTGTTCCTTAGAAGAAAAGCTATGACAGACCTGGACAGCATGTTTAAAAGCAGAGACATCACTTTGCCGACAAAGGTCCATAATAATAATGTACAGATGTGAGAGCTGGACCATAAGGAAGGCTGAGCACCAAAGAATAGATGCTTTTGAATTGTGGTGTTGGAGAAGACTCTTGAGAGTTCCTTGGACTGAAAGATCAAACCACTCAAGCCTAAAAGAAATCAACCCTGAATGTTCATTGGAAGGACTGATGCTGAAGCTGAAGCTTCAATACTTTGGCCACCTGATGTGAAGAGCTGACTCAGTTGAAAAGACCCTGATGCTGGGAAAGATTTAAGGCAAACAGAGAAGGTGGCAGCAGAGGATGAGATGGTTAAAGAGCATCACAGGCTCAGTGGACATGAATTTGAGCAAACTCCAGGAGATACTGGAGTCAGGGGAGCCTGGCATGCTGCAGTCCTTGAAGTTGCAATGAGTCAGACACGACTTAGCAACTGAACAGCAACAACTGGATAACTCAGGATGAATGCCTGTAATTTGCAATCCTTGCAAAAGGTTTTTGCCATGGTAAAATAATATTCACAGATTCAGGGAATTAGAATGTACACATATCTTTCTGATTCAGTCTTTACACTCACCAGGTTCTCTAAAGGTCCTAGCATAGTCATTTTTACATAGTAATATAAGCTGAATTTAGGAATTATTTGCATAGATGTAATGGGTAAGCTGTGAACATGCAGCTGTGCTGTGCTGTGCTTAGTTGCTCAGTCATGTCTGACTCTTTGTGACCCCATGGACTGTAGCCCGCCAGGCTCCTCTGTCCATGGGATTCTCCAGGCAAGAATACTGGAGTGGGTTGTCATGCCCTCCTCCGGGGGATCTTCCCAACCCAGGAATAGAACCCAGGTCTCCCACATTGCAGGTGGTTTCTTTACCAGCTGAGCTACCAGGAAAGCTCCTAACATGCAGCTAGTGAACAGTTATTCCAGGTTCAAAGCCAGGCTGTAAGAGTCTGAAGTTCATGCTTTTAATCACTAATGGGTACTGTCACCTTCTTGTCCTTCTTAAATGTTAATTTTGTCAATAAATTATAGAAGTCAACATTTACAGAAAGGAGGCATGGGGTGAAGTTGTACCAATATCCCCTTGGTCCTTGTTGGCAAGGGTTCTACAGACATTAGAAGCCCTTTGCATCACCATCAGCCCCCTAAGTTTCCCCTATTGAAAAGTCCGTGTGATGCATAGATGCCCTCAGTTCAGTTCAGTTCAGTCGCTCAGTCGTGTCCGACTCTTTGCGACCCCATGAATCACAGCACACCAGGCCTCCCTGTCCATCACCAACTCCCGGAGTTCACTCAAACTCACGTCCATCGAGTTGGTGATGCCATCCAGCCATCTCATCCTCGGTCGTGCCCTTCTCCTCCTGCCCCCAATCCCTCCCAGCATCAGGGTCTTTTCCAATGAGTCAACTTTTCACATGAGGTGGCCAAAGTTTTGGAGTTTCAGCTTGAGCATCAATCCTCCCAATGAACACCCAGGGCTGATCTCCTTTAGAATGGACTGGTTGGATCTCCTTGCAGTCCAAGGGACTCGCAAGAGTCTTCTCCAACACCACAGTTCAAAAGCATTTTCTGAATGTTGAGCTTTAAGCCAACTTTTTCACTCTCCTCTTTCACTTTCATCAAGAGGCTTTTGAGTTCCTCTTCACTTTCTGCCTTAAGGGTGGTGTCATCTACATATCTGAGGTTCTTGATATATCTCCTGGCCATCTTGATTCCAGCTTGTGCTTCTTTCAGCCCAGCATTTCTCATGATGTACTCTGCATAGAAGTTAAATAAGCAGGGTGACAATATACAACCTTGACATACTCCTTTTCCTATTTGGAGCCAGTCTGTTGTTCCATGTCCAGTTCTAACTGTTGCTTCCTGACCTGCATATAGGTTTCTCAAGAGGCAGGTCAGGTGATCTGGTATTCCCATCTCTTTCAGAATTTTCCACAGTTTATTGTGATCCACACAGTCAAAGGCTTTGGCATAGTCAATAAAGCAGAAATAGATGTTTTTCTGGAACTCTCTTCCTTTTTCAGTGATCCAGCGGATGTTGGCAATTTGATCTCTGGTTCCTCTGCCTTTTGCTACAACAGAGTAAACAGGAAGCCGAGTTTTCTTTCTTGCTAGTTCCTTTTGATTTGCACTTCAGTGCTCTAGAGTTTCAGTCTGAGATATAAAAATGACCCTGATAATCATCTGCCTGTCCAAAAAATTCTCTAATGGGGGTTGGTGCAATTTAGTGAGAATCAGCCCTATGAGGGCCATTCATAATCAGCTTCTCATTTTGCAGAGACTTTCTGCCCTACAGGCCTGATGAGAAACATGAGCACATAAATCCTGAAGACTTATGAAGCACTTTATATTTCATAAGCACTTAGCTAAAATTAATTATCCAATTAATCTCCAAGGATGATAACCAAATGATTTCTTTTAAAAATTATCATTACTTATTAACGAATTAGCTGAAAGCTGATAGATTTTGCATGAGTTTCCACTGGGGAAATTGGAGTCACTGAGGGACCAAATTCCAGTCCCTTCAATGTAATTTGACAAAAATGCAACAGAACCCAAACACAGGGAGGTGGAACACTGGAATCTGCACTGTCCACCATGTGGGAATCATGGAGCCACTAAACCCCTGGAGGCGTCTGTTTCTCTGTTAACCACAACACTAGAATTCTGCCCCTGCTTCTCTGACTGCACTGAAAAAGTGAAGTCTGCATGGGAATGAAAACATTTTATTCTGGCAATGTTGATTGACTTGTATATTAAGCTAATTTAAAATAAATTTTAATTAAGCAAGAATGTTTTTAAGTCCAGGATCCCTTAACTATGAGTTATTATGTAACTGGCTTTGATGATGTTATGTTGTGGTTGAGAACTTGGGATCTGGGGCCAGATGGCAGGATTTGAATCTCACTCATTACCTGGGTGACTGTGGGCAAGTCACGTGCCAGCTTCCTTTCCCATAATATGGCATCACGACAGTATTATTTTGAGGACTGAATGAGTCAATCCAGGTAGAGGATCTTGGCTCTGTTCCAGGTCCGTGGCAGGAAGCCAGTTGCTGCTTGCATCTACGTAGCTAATTAAGGACTTGGGAGTTTTATCCCAAAGGGAAGAGGACATGAATGTGTCCCCCAGGTTTCCTTGGCCAGATGGGCACTGCAGAGCGTCCAGCAGACTCACAGCCCCTCACAGCCTCTTGCCTGCCTTTCCCCTGCCTTTCCCCATCTCTGTTACTTTACCTCCCCCTCTTCTCCCTGCCTGCCCTTTGCTTTTCATCCCCCTCTTCCTGTTTCTTCACCATCCAGGTCAAGGAAGGATCCCAAATTGGCTGGGTCTGCTTGTGGGGACGACTTTTTTCCCGGGGAGTATCAGAGAAAAACTGCCTGCTTTGTGAAGGCCTCTGAAGCCACTCTCCTCGCTGGACAGACTGTGTTTATGCCTCTGCCCCGCCTTCTGTGTCTGCCTCTCTCTGACTCTCTTGTCTGCCTCCCTCTGTGTCTGTCACTGCCTCTCGTCACGTGTGTGTGTCTCCCTCAGCCGTGTGGGTCCCCTCAGCTGTAGGGGTGAGCTCCCTGGGCCTTTGAAGAACTGCTGGCGGGGAAGCAGAGAGAAAAAGATCTTGTGCCTCCTCCTGCACTGGGACATGATTGAGAGAACTGCTTTCTCCAACAAGAATTAGTATCAGTATGACCTGGCAGGTAGTTCTGAAACTCCAGGGAGTCAGGTCCCACTCGACAGACCCTGGAGTAGCAAGACTTGAAAAGGTATATTTCTGAACAGGTGTCTGAGTGAAGCAGAGATGATGATTCTAATGAAGACAACTTACACAGAAGTTAACTGGGCACATATTTAATGATGCATGTAATTACGAGTGTGCTGCATGGTAATTAGCATAGATGGTGAGGGGCTCATGAAAATAACTTACAAAAAGAAAAAAAACTACTGTAGTATTACTTTCTCACAGATAAGCCAAATTGTATCTCCCCTTCCTACACTGCTAATTCACCAGCATCTGTAATCAGTGTCAATGCTGATAATTTCTTGATGTCACATCCTGTGAACATACTTGGATCCAGACACATAAATGCACATGGATACACACACACTCACACTCTCTCTCACTCACAAAAAGACACAAAGTGAGCCTGGACTCAACTGTAAAATGAGAATTCCCTTATCCAAATTCACCTACCCTCTCCTGTAGGGCAAAGGTTACCCCCCACGAATCGCCACCCCATTCCCCTCCTTCCTGGATCCCTATGGTCTCTTTGGAGAGGCTTGACCGCTGGCTGAAGTGACATGTGAGTTTCCTTATAATCATAATATTCTATTTTAAAAGTAATAATGAGGGGGTGGTTTAAAAGTATAAATGAGTAGGTTTTGGTACCTTCATAATATCACCATCATCTTCATCATCACAAAAAATTAAAACTGTGAACATATTCCAGATACAATGATGTACTCTTTGTATACACAATCCATTTAAATTTTGAAGTAGATGTTCTTCACTTCCTAATTGAGAAAACTGGAATTTATTGAAGTTAAGTATTTGCCCAAGGTCATGGAAAAAATCAGTAGGAAGTCAGGATTCAAATTCTGGGGATTTTGACTGAAGCTCACAGTGTGAAACCAACTTGTTCTTCTAGCAAAATACAAGTGATGAGAATAGATATTTCCTCCCCCTAAACCTTTATTTTTTTCATTGGTAGCTGTGTGCATAGGGCATGCCTGTCTTTTATGAGAGAGAAGGGGCACTGAATCAGAGCAGTTCCACGTGGCTCCCTCTGTGGCCCTCAATGTCCCTGTCAACTGAGCTTGTACCCCTGCTTGCACGTGACCTCAGCCCTGCCCTGTTCCTCCCACTCCTCTTGGTAAAATCCAGATTGTCCAAACAATGGCACTTAATTAATCAGAATAATTCCTTCTTTTCCCCAGAACCTCTTGGAACAAATACTCTTGAAACTAGCTGAACTTCAGCTGACCCTGCCTACTGAAGCTCTGTAAAAAAATTCCACCCTCCTTCCCAAGTTAGAAAGCTCCTTCTCCTGCCGACAGCTTTGAAAAAAGACTTATGCTAATGGCACCCTTGTTTTTTTCCACAAAGGATTTGCCTAAGAGATGCTGAGATGCTAATAGCTATCCACAACTTGGAGAAGATGGAGAAACCATCTTAGGAAGAGTGAGATTAACACAGGAAGAGGTAAAGACTTAAGTGCTAGGAGAAGAGAGAGAGGTGGAGGCAGAGACAGAGATAGCCAGTGGTATTCAGGTTCCCATCCTGTTTCTCTAAGCCCAGCACAACATCTGTTATTACCATTTTATTCTTATATAAGTGAACTAGTTAAGCATGTAGGGTCAGGAAAAAAAAAAAAGAGGACAGTCACGGCAATCCTCAAATCTGGCTGTGCAAGCATGATTTTTATAACTCAGTTCTGCAATAAACTCAAATCTAGAGCCTCTGTGTCCAGGAATGAAGGTAAGACATTATTTTCCCCTTTTTCTTAGCTCACTCAACTAGTCTCTTCTGGGAAAATGCTCAGTCGGAAACTCAGGGATCTCCCCCCACCCCTAGCCAGCCCCACTTTTGAGAATGAGCTCAGTTGCTAGAGAATCAGGGTGCTAAAACATAATTTTTAAAAATTGTGCTCTCTCATACAAATATAAAATATGTGTCGAAGATTTTATTTCACTCATTATTTAATGAGGAAACCAGTGAGCACTCAAAACTGATTCAAAGGAAAATCCAAAGGAAAAGCACATATATGGGCAGGTAGGAATACGGAATTGAATTTGCTGATAGAGACAAAACTGTCATGTCATCTTCCATAGAGTGGGAATTGATGCCCCTTCACTGGATAAACGTCACTTGTATTTCTGAACATGGAGTTGTTTGCATCATCATCAGCCTTTCACAAGTTAACTTCAGTTTCTACAGACTTCCAAACTAGGGGCAATATAAGGCACAGATCCCTATAAAATCAGGTAATCCTGAAAGGGTCTTTTCTCCAGAGATTTTTACTGAGAATTCTGTCTGTGCAATCTGATCCGCTACACGGGATCAGACTAGTTTAAATAGAAGTGAGATTTGAATAACTGAGCTTAAAAAACTTCCTGCCACATATGACTTATAAATTGCTGCCAAACTAAAAGTATTCTATTTTTCATAGTCCCCCACCCATTTCACGGGTTGTGACAAAACAGGGAACTGTCCACTCTTCACGGCACAGTCAAAGCTGGGCTGCAGACAAGGCTGGGTTACCATTCACAGATAAGACAAAGTAGAAACGCAGGGCAGTCACACTCTTTCTAAGTCAGTGATCAGAAGCTGCATGTGTTGCTTTACTCTCATTCCATAGTCAGAGGAGCACACCTCGCGACAAGGGTAACTAGGGAACAGAGCTTCAGCTTGGCAGCCGCACGCATAACTGAACTCTATTCCTCTGGAAGATGGGGAGTGGCTTTTGGCGGACGCCTAGCTGGCTCCCCAGCACCATCTGCTCCTGCAGGATCCCTGGCCTCCCTCCGTGGGATGGAGTTTTCTGTGTTCCCTCATCCATCTCATTCCCAGTTTTCCAGCCTCTGTATTCTACTTATTTGTTGTGGCTGAAGTACTTACTCTGAGTAATCGATATGTGTAAAAAAAACTGTGCATATTCAATGTATATAATTTGATGGGTTTGAGCATAGGCAAACATGCATGAAACCATCACTGCAATCCAGGTAATAAACATATCCATGACCCCCAAAGTTTCCTCCGTCCGTATCCTGTTATGTGTGTATGTGGAACACTTAATCTGAGGTCTGCCCTCTTAACACATTTTTCAGCGGACATTACAGTATTGTTGACTGTAGGCACTGTGTTGTGCTGCAGGTCCCCAGAATTTATTCATCTTGCATAACTAAAACTTTATACCCATGAGCAACAACTCCTCATTCCCTCCTCCCCCCAGCCTCTGGTATCATTCTACTTACTTCGATGAGCTTGCCTATTTTAGATACTTTATTATTTATGTGGGATCATAATGAGATATCACTTCACACCTATTAGTATGGATGTGATCAAAAACACAAAAGACAGCAAGTGTTGGAGAGGACATGGAGACGTTGTTGGTGAAATGTAATATGGTGCTGCTGTTATGGAAGACAGTATGGAATTTCCTCAGAAAAATTAAAAATAGAACTACCATATGATCCAGCAGAGGAGGGCATGGCAACCTACTCCAGTGTTCTTGCCTGGAGTGTCCCATGGACAGAGGAGCATAGTGGGCTACAGTCCACAGGGTTGTAAAGAGTTGGACACAACTGAAGCAACCTGGCATGCACGCATGATCCAGTGATCTCACTTCTGAGTATATATATCCAGAAGAATTGGCATCTGGATCTCAAAGCAAAAGCTTTCTCAGTTAGCTTGTTTATTATCGGCTGTGCGGGCTCCTTGCTGCTGCCGGGCTCTGTAGTGTGCAGGTGTGGGCCACGCTTCGTTGTGGTGCATGGGCTTCTCGCTGCAGCGGCTTAACTTACTGTGTCTCACAGGCTGTAAGGCACAGGGGCCTCAGTAGTTGTGGCGCACAGGCTTAGTTGGTCCATGGCATGTGGGGTCTCCCCGGACCAGGGATCAAACCTGTATCTCCTGCATTGGCAAGCAGATTCTTAACTACTGGCTCACCAGGGAAGTCAAAGAGATACCACAGATATCAAAGAGATATTTGCACACCCATGCTTGTTGCAGCATTGTTCACACTTCCAAAATATACAAACAATCTAAATATCCATTGATGGATAAATGGAAAATGTAGTATATACATACAATGGAATAATATTCAGCCTTGAAAAAGAAGGAAATTCTGGGAATTCCCTGGTGGTAGAGTCATTAGGACTTTGAGCCTTCACTGCTGAGGGCCCAGGTTCAATCCCTGGTAACAAAACTAAGATCCCACAAGTCACATTGCACAGCCAAATTTTTTTTTTTTTAATAATTAAAAAGGATAGACAGTAACTAAATACGAGTCCAAATGGATGAAACTAGAGGACCTCATGCAAGTGAAATGAGGCAGTCACAGAAGGAGAGGTAATTAAGTTAAAATGAAGTCACTAAAAGTGAGCCCTAACCCAATATGATGAGTGTCCTTGTAAGCGGCAGTTAGGAAATAGACACACTCAAAGGAAAGACCGTGTGATGGCAGAGGGAGAAAATGGCCATCTACACACCAAAGAAAGGTTTCGGGGGAAACCAGCCCTGCTGACATCTTGATCTTGAACTCCTAGCCTGCAGAACTGTGAGAAATTTAATTTGTTGTTTAAGCAACGCAGTCTATTTTACTTTGCCATGGCAACCCCTGGTGGCTCAGACAGTAAAGAATCAGCCTGCAATGCAGGAGACCTGGGTTCGATCCCTGGGTCCAGAAGATCCCGTGGAGGAGGGCATGGCAACGCACTCCAGTATCCTTGCCTGGAGAATCCCACGGACAGAGGAGTCCATGGGGTCGCAAATAGTCGGACATGACTGAGCAGTTAGGCACACACAGCACACACGGCAGCCTTAGCCAGCACTGCTTCTTTCAGCGTAGAACACTTTCACTCCCCACTCCACTGCTCAGAACCCACGGAAGCCTCCCTTGGTAAATCCTTAACCTCATTAAGGCTCTCTGCTAAACAAAAGGCCATTCTCTCTGGGTATCTGCCTAATAGTAGCACAGAATACCCACAGAAACTGAGGAATTAGCCTTTCCTTGAACAAGATCAAACTCTGGCACACCAGTCTCCTTAGGTTGGAAGGGGACAGTATAAAAGTCTGTTCTTCCCTCATAAGAAATATGCTACCTCATAAGAAGCTGGAAGCATCTACAGGCAGATATTCTTTTGTTTTCTTGAAACTCGTTCTCCCCTTGCCACTGCAGTCACATGCATTCATTCACCATTCTTTTAAGGACCTCGGTGTGGCCCAAGTGAGGCAGATTAGTTCCAGCCCTCATGGAGCTCACTTCCCAGCAGAAAGATAGACATTAAAAGAGTAAACAGAGCAAAAAATATATAAATTGCTAGTTATGAAGGACTGTAATTCGAGTCTGGAGAAGGCGATGGCACCCCATTCCAGTACTCTTGCCTGGAAAATCCCATGGACGGAGGAGCCTGGAAGGCTGCAGTCCATGGGGTCGCTGAGGGTCGGACATGACTGAGCGACTTCACTTTCACTTTTCACTTTCATGCATTGAAGAAGGAAATGGCAACCAACTCCAGTGTTCATGCCTGGAGAATGTCAGGGATGGGGGAGCCTGGTGGGCTGCCATCTATGAGGTCGCACAGAGTCGGACACGACTGAAGCGACTTAGCAGCAGCAGCAGCAGTAATTCAAGTCACTTACTGTGATAGAGAATAAGGTGAAGAGGGTTAAACCACTTTAGAGTTCTCAGAGAAAAAGACACTGAACAGGTCCTGCAGGATGGGAAGGAAATGACATGCCTCATGGGAAACTAGGGTGAGAGCATTCCTGGAGAGACTTTTCAGGTAGATATATCCAGGTATATTTTTCTTGGTTAAAAGGAAATGGGCAGAAGACCTAAATAGACATTTCTCCAAAGAAGACATGACCAATAGGAACATGAAAATATTCTCAAAATTGCTAAGAATTAGAGAAATGCAAATCAAAACCTCAATGAAGGAGAACAAGATGGCAGAGGAGGAGGTGGACATGGAGTACATCTCTCTCCATGGATACATCAGGAATAAACCTTCAGACACAGAAGTGCATGCAGAAGACCAGCTGAGAGCCAACAGGAGTACCTGCAGAGTGCCAGCAGAAGAGGATATACCAGCAAAGGAGTACCAGCAGAAAAGAATATATAGAGCCACACAAAACTCAGTAGGACGAAGAAGCTAGGGGGAAAAACAGGAATGTTAGTAGGACTGGACCTGCCCTCAGCGGGTGGGGGATCTGAGGCAAGGGTCTGATCCCCACATCAGGGCAATTGTCTATAAGTCAGAAGAGAAACATTTAAGGCTGCGAGTGAAACAACTGATCAGTGGCAGCCTAAATGGAATGAGAATCAGACAGTCCTTGCTGTAAGGACACAGATCCCCTGGAAGGCACAGCAGCTGGGAGCTGGAGTTTAGGGAGTGTGGAGCAGTCCCAGGGCGAGGGCTGCTGTTGACTGCAGAGAGATGGATTGAGGGGATGTGAAGGAGGAGATTGTGGTGGGAAATGCCTGTGGAGGAAAGCTGGGCAGCCATGGAAGCAAGGCGATACTGCTGAGTCACACATAGGGGATGGAGCCATCACCATAGCCTCTTGAAAAAAGACTCTGATAGGGCCCTAACTCCTGTGGCAGAGGCAGTCTCTGTCCCTGCACACTTGGCACCGTCAGGGTCCCTGCAAGCCACGCAGCTACACCACCTTCATGCCCAATCCTCACTGGGGCAGAGCTGCCACAGGCAAAAAACGTCTTGCATCTATGCGTGCAGGGTCTCTTCATCGTGTCCAGCACTTTGTGACCCTGTGGACTGTGGCCTGCCAGGCTTCTCTGTCAGGGAGAGGCATTCTCCAGGCAAGAATCCTGGAGCATATCGGCCAATACTGGTCACCATACCCTTCTGGAGCACTGTATTTCCTGCTGCCCTAGCCGCCAACTCCCCTGAGTACCTGGTGCTTCCAGAAGCCCTGTGACCCAAGCAGCTGCACCATCTCCACACCTGGCCCTCACAGGGGCAAACCCAAGCCCTCCAGGGCAGCCTCAGGAGCAAACCCCAGTAGACGACCCACATGCAGAGATGGAAATAAGACTGCAATTGAAACCCAGGGGCTGTGTGGCTAGGGAAGAAGACCCAAAATCTTCCCACCAGCTGTACAAGCTGTAGATTGAATCCACATGATCAACTTGGCAGACTGTGTCCATGGAATATATAAAAGGTCATTGAGAGCTCCCACAAAGAAAACGCACTAGTTCTGATATGTGGACATTGGAGGCAAGAACACACAGGAGTAGGACCAGATTAGAATCTGAGCTGCCCCCACAGCAGGTCCAGAGACCAGCACAGCGTTGGAGGGCATCCTAGGGAGGTGAGGTGGACTGTGACTCCCAGCAAGGGAAAGGGCACTGAGAGCAGTGACTCAAGAAAAACATTTATTATTCTTATGTTTTGACTTGTTCTGTAGATTCTTTTGGATTTTTTTCTTTTTTTCTCCCCCCTCTGTTTAGTAGTTGATTTTATTGGCACCATGAAATCTAATTAAGCTTTTGAGCATTTTTTTTTCCTCAGTCACATTTTTTTTATTGTTGTTCTAAACCTCTGCCTCTGTGTTAGGCTTTTGCAATTCTATGGCATTCTCCTTTTTTTTTTTTTTTTTTTTCTTTTCTCTTTTATTTATTTTTAAATTTTTAAGCCTATTTTTTTTTCTATATTTATTCCTTCATTTGCTTTTCCTACTGTTCTTTTTTCCTTGCACTTAATCTTTAATATATATAAATCTTCTTTATCTACCTCTGTTTAACTTTACATATCTATTCTTTCTTTTCTGTCCTATCAACATATTTCTACTTTTTTTTTTTTTTTTTTCTTTTCTCTTTTATTTATTTTTAAATTTTTAAGCCTATTTTTTTTTCTATATTTATTCCTTCATTTGCTTTTCCTACTGTTCTTTTTTCCTTGCACTTAATCTTTAATATATATAAATCTTCTTTATCTACCTCTGTTTAACTTTACATATCTATTCTTTCTTTTCTGTCCTATCAACATATTTCTTAGTTTTATTTTCATTGCTTTATTCCCCAGTTGGCAGCTTGCTTTAGTTTTGTTCTCCAGTTTGTGCTTTAATTAGTTTTGTTCTTAACTGGTAGATATAATTTTTGGTTTTCTTGGTTCCTTTGGTGGAGAAATAAAAAGCTTTTCAGACAAGCAAAAGTTCAGAGAATTCAGTACCACCAAACCAGCTTTACAACAAATGTTAAAGGGACTTATATAGTCAAGAAATACAAGAGAAGAAAAAGATTACAAAATTAACCCCAAACAATTAAAATGGCAATAGGAACATATATATC
>SJYT01029239.1:615755-633768 GCA_006410635.1 Cephalophus harveyi | reverse complement strand
AAAAAAAAAAAAAATTACTTTAAATATAAATGGATAAATGCTCCAACCAAAAGACACAGACGGCTGAATGCATGCAAAAACAAGACCCATATATATGCTGTCTACAAGAAACCCACTTCAGACTCTCAAGTGAGAAGATGGAAAAATATATTCCATGCATATGGGAAGTGAAAAAAAGCTGGAGTAGCAATCCTCATATCAGACAAAATAGACCTTAAAGAAGATTACAAGCGATAAGGAAGGACACTACATAATGATCAAGGGATCAATCCAAAAGGAAGACATAACAATTGTAAATATATATGCACTCAACATAGGAGCACCTCGATGCATAAGACAAACACTAACAGAGATAAAAGGAGAAATTGACAGTAACACAATAATAGTAGGAGACTTTAACACCCCACTCACACCAATGGACAGATCATCAAAACAGAAAATTAATAAGGAAACACAAGTCTTATATGATACATTAGAGGAGATGGATCTCATTGACATCGTCAGGATATTCCATCCAAATGCAGAAGAATACACCATCTTCTCAAGTGCACATGGAACATTCTCCAGGATAGACCAAATCTTGGGTCACAAATCAAACCTCAGTAAATTTAAGAAAATTGAACTCATATTAAGCATCTTCTCAAACCACAAGGCTATGAGACTAGATATCAATTACAAGAAAAAAAATATAAGAAACACAAACACATGGAGATTAAACAACACATTTCTAAATAACCAACAGATTACTGAAGAAATCAAAAGGGAAATCAAAAAATTTCCAGAAACAAATGACAATGAAAACACAATTCAAAACCTATGGGATGCAGCAAAAGCAGTTCTAAGAGGGAAGTTTATAGAAACACAATCCTACCTCAAGAAACAAAAACATCAAATAGACAACCTAACTTTACATCTAAAGCAACTTGAAAAAGATGAACAGAAAAACCCCAAATTAGTAGAAGGAAAGAAATCATAAAGATCTGAGCAGAAATAAATGAAAAAGAAATGAAAGAAACAATAGTAAAGATTAATAAAACTAAAAGCTAGTTCTTTGAGAAGGTTAAAAAAAAAAATTGACAAACCTTTAGCCAGACTCATCAAGAAAAGAAGAAGCATCAAATCAACAAAATTAGAAATGAAAAAGAGGTCACAACAGACAATGAAGAAATACAAAGGATTATAAGACACTATGATGAACAACTATATGGCAACAAAATGTGTAACCTGGAAGAAATGGACAGATTCTTAGAAAAGTTCAATCTTCCAAGACTGAACCAGGAAGAAATAGAAATTATGAACAACCCAGTTACAAGCACTGAAATTGAAGCTTTGATCAAAAGTCTGCCAAAATGCAAAAGCCCAGGACCAGATGGCTTCACCGGAGAATTCTATCACATCTAGGGAAGATCTGATGCCTATCCTTCTCAAACTCTTTCAAAAAATTTCAGAGGAAGGAATAGTTCCAAACTCATTCTACAAGGCCACCATTACCCTGATACCAAAACCAGGCAAAGACAACACAAAAAAAGAAAACTACAGGCCAGTATCACTGATGAACATAGATGCAAAAATTCTCAACAAAATTTTAGCAAATAGAATTCAGAAACACATCAGAAAGCTCATACACCATGATCAAGTTGGGTTTATTCCAGGGATGCAAGGATTCTTCAATATATGTAAATCAATCAATGTGATATACCATATTAACAAGTTGAAAGATAAAAACCATATGATCTCAATAGATGCAGAAAAAGCCTTTGGCAAATTTTAGTATCCATTTATGATTAAAACTCTTCAAAAAATGGGCATAGAAGAAACCTACCTCAACATAGTAAAGGCCATATATGATAAATCTACAGCAAACATTATTCTCAATGGTGAAAAACTGAAAAAATTCCCCCTAAGATCAAGAACAAGACAAGGGTGTCCACTTCCACCACTATTATTCAACATAGTTCTGGAAGTCCTAGCTACAGCAATCAGAGAAGAAAAAGAAATGAATCCAAATTGGAAAAGAAGAAGTAAACCTCTCACTGTTTGCAGATGACATGATATTATACATAGAAAACCCTAAAGATAGTATCAGAAAATCACTAGAGCTAATGAATGAATATAACAAAGTTGCAGGATACAAAATCAATACACAGGAATCACTTGCATTTCTACATACTAACAATGAAAAACCAGAAAGAGAAATTAAGGAATCAATCCCATTCACCATTACAACAAAAACAATTAAATATCTAGGAATAAACTTACCTAAGGAGACAAAAGAACTGTACACAGAAAATTACAAGACACTAATGAAAAAAATCAAAGACAACAAACAGATGGAGAGATATTCCATGTTCCTGGGTAGGAAGAATCAATATTGTGAGAATGATTATACTACCAAACACAATCTACAGATTCAGTGAAATCCCTATCAAATTACCAATGGCATTTTTCACAGAACTAAAACAAAAAATTTCACAATTCATTTGGAAACTCAAAAGACCCCGAATAGCCAAAGCAGTCTTGAGAAAGAAGAATAGAGCTGGAGGAATCAATCTTCCTGACTTCAGATTATACTGCAAAGCTACAGTCATCAAGACAGTATGGCACTGGCACAAAAACAGAAATATAGACCACTGGAACAAGACAGAAAGCCCAGAGATAAACCCATGCACCGACGGGTACCTTGTTTTTGACTGAGGAGGCAAGAGTATACAATGGGGCAAAGACAGCCTCTTCAATAAATGATGCGGGAAAAACTGGACAGATACATGTAAAAAAATGAAGTTAGAACACTTCCTAACACCATATACAAAGATAAACTCAAAATGGATTAAAGACCTAAATGTAAGACTAAAAACTATAAAACTCTTAGAGGAAAACAGGCAGAACATTCGACGACATAAATCAAAGCAAGATCCTCTATGACCCACCTCCTAGAGTAATGGAAATAAAAATAAACAAGTGGGACCTGATTAAACTTAAAAGCTTTTGCACAGCAAAGGAAACTATAAGCAAGGTGAAAAGACAACCCTCAGAAGGGAGAAAATAATAGCAAATGAAACAACTGACAAAGGATTAATTTCCAAAATATAAAAGCAGCTCATACAACTCAATACCAGGAAAACAACATAATCAAATAGTGGGCAAAAACCTAAACAGATATTTCTCCAAAGACATACAGATGACTAACAAACACATGAAAAGATGCTCAACATCACTCATTATTAGAGAAATGCAAATCAAAACTACAATGAGATATCACCTCACACCAGTCAGAATGGCCACTATCAAAAAGTCTACAAACAGTTAATGCTGGAGAGGGTGTGGAGAAAAGGGAATGCTCTTGCACTGTTGGTGAGAATATAAATTGATACAGCCACTATGAAAGACAGTATGGAGATTCCTTAAAAAACTAGGAATAAAACTGCCATATGACCCAGCAATCCCACTCTAGGCCTATACCCTGAGGAAATGAAAATTGAAAAAGACACATGTATCCCACTGTTCATTGCAGCACTATTTACAATAGCTAGAACATGGAAGCAACCTAGATGTCCATCGACAGATGAATGGATAAGTTGTGGTACATATATGCAATGGAATATTACTCAGTCATAAAAAGGAATGCCTTTGAGTCAGTTCTAATGAGGTGGATGAACCTAGAACCTATTATACAGAGTGAAGTGAATCAGAAAAAGAAAGAGAAATATCGTATTCTAACAAACATATATGGAATCTAGAAAAATGGTACTGAAGAATTTATTTACAGGTCAGCAATGGAGAAACAGACATAGATAATAGGCTTATGGACATGGGGAGAGGGGAGGAGAGGGTGAGATGTATTGAAAGAGTAACATGGAAACTTACATTACCATATGTAAAATAGATAGCCAACGGGAATTTGCTGTATGGCTCAGGAAACTCAAACAGGGGCTCTGTATCAACCTAGGGGGGTGGGATGGGGAGAGAAAGGGGAGAAAGGGAGGGGATATGTGTATATCTATGTCTGATTCATGTTGAGGTTTGACAGAAAACAAGAAAATTCTGTAAAGCAATCATCCTTAAACTAAAATATTTTTAAAAAGAACCTCAATGAAGTACCATTTGACATGAGTCAGAATGGCCATCATTAAAAATTCCACAAATAACAAATGCAGGAGAGGGTGTGGAGAAAGAGAACCCTCTTGCACTGTTGGTGGGAATATAAATTGGTGCAGCCTCTGGAGAACAGTATGGAGGTTCCTTAAAAAACTGAAAAT
Organism: Cephalophus harveyi; assembly: GCA_006410635.1. Lineage (NCBI taxonomy): Eukaryota > Metazoa > Chordata > Mammalia > Artiodactyla > Bovidae > Cephalophus > Cephalophus harveyi. The sequence continues at coordinate 629,512 of SJYT01029239.1, read as the reverse complement.
AGAGCTACCATATGATCCAACAATCCCGTCCCTAGGCATATATCTGGAAGGAACTCTAACTCAAAAAGATACATGCACCTCAGTGTTCATGGAAGCACTGTTTACAATCGCCAAGACATGAGAACAACGTGAATGTCTGTCGACAGATGAGTGGATAAAGATGTGGTGCATGTAGACAGTAGAGTATTAGTCGTAAGAAAGAATGAAAGAATTCTATTTGCAACAATATGGGTGGGCCTGGAGATTATTATCCTTAGTGAAGTAAGTCAGAGAAGACAAAAACCATATGATAACACTCGTATGTGGAGTCTGAAATATGACTCAGATGAACTTATTTATGAAACAGAAATGCAGACGTGCAAAACAAACTTAGGGCTACCAAAGCGAAAGGGGGTGGGAGAGGGATAAATGAGGAGTTTGGGAATAGCAGATACGCACTACTACAAATAAAATAGATAAACAAGGATGGCCCTGTATGGCACAGGGAGCTCTGTTCTATGTCCTATAATAAACCATGATGGAAAAAAGTATGAAAAATTACCACTTCTGTACACCAGAAACCAGCAAGATACTGTAAGTCAACAGACTGCAATGTTTTTAAAATGAGGTGCCATCTAGGCAGCATTCCCAGTCCATCTAGGCACTGGGAATATAGCAGTGGATGAAAAAAATGAAACTCTTCTCACAGAGTTTATGGGTCTGCTGGAAACAGATTAAAAAAACAAATAAGTAAATGTATAATGTGATAGGTAATGGTAAATGCTATGAAGGAAAAAATAAAGCAGGATAATAGGGAAAAGTAAAAGAGTAAAGAGAGTTTGCTCCTTTGTCTAAGGAGGAGAGAGAAAGCTTTTTCTAATGAAAAAGATTTGAAAGTGTGTTTTAAAGGAAATTGGGAGACATGTTAATTCAGAGAGACTTGAAGAGAGCTCTGCAGTATGTGAGGAAGAACATTCAAAGGGCAGGGAACAGTAAGTGCCAAGCCTGCCTGCACACTGTAAGGAAGTCAGGGGTGGAGAGTGGTAGGAAATGACGCCAGAGAGGAGCCAGAAGTGAGTTTATTTGCACCCATCTCAATCGAGGTTGAGAGGTCTGGATTTGATCAGTGAGATAACATTACACTGGAAACTTTGGGGCATAAGATAATGTGATTTTACATGGTTCATCCTAGCTGCTGTGTGAAAAATAGTCTGTGAGGGGCAAGAGTGGAAGTTGGAAGAGCAATTAGGAGGCCAGTGTGCAGTAATCCAGGGCAGAGAAAGATTAAGGGCAGGAGAGAAGGGGGTGACAGGGGACGAGATGGTTGGAGGGCATCACCAACTCAATGACATGAGTTGAAGCAAGCTCCAGGAGATGGTGAAGGACAGGAAGCCTGACCTGCTGCCGTCCAGGGGCTTGCAAAGAGTCGGATGCGACTGAACAGTACCAAGGGCAGAGATAGTAGTGGATGGATGTGTGGCTATTGTGGAGATGATAAAAAAAAGCTATCAGATTCCAGACATATTTTGCTAGTGAAGCCAAAAGGACTTGTCAGAGGTATGCATGCAGGATATAGAGGGATTCACGATGTTTTTAAGACATGGCCTCAGCAGCAAAAGGGTGGAGTTGCCGTTTATGGAGCTGACTAGGGCTGTGGGTCTCTGCGTGCTCTGTGTGCCAGGCAGCACTGCTCTCTGCCCGGGGTCTTCATCTCTGCCAGGGGTTGCTAGTGACAAGTGGAGGGCAGAAGAGAGGGGAACTCACGTTTGTTGAGAGGCTAACCTTTACCTGTCCTTCTGCCTAGCGCTTTATTATACAGTACCTCATTTCTTCTCCACAAAAGACCTACCAGGTTTGTTTTGTTTGTTTGTTTTTTTTCCACTAAAAAAATTGGAGGCTGGGAGTTAATGAAACTGAGACCAAGTGGGATTAAGAAATGCTCCCCAGGTGCTCCCAGTTAAAGGTGGCGGGACCTCTCCAAACTCAGGAAGTCTGCTGGGCCCTCAGGTATATATTCATTCTGTTCTTGAGAAAAGTTCACGGGACAGAAAGCTTGAGAAGTGCTGGGGAAGACAGAGGGGCCCACAGTTAAAGAGACCACTGGGGAAAACGGGAGAAGGTCTCAAGTAAACCAGAAAATTCTTTAAAATCAGTTCTTTTCAGGTGCAGTATGTGGACTGAGCCACGTTCCTGGCCAAACTCTGCCCTTCGGTTCTCTGGGCCTGTGTTGCCACGGCCCGGCCCTCCCGCTCCTCCGCTCCAGATCATTCAGAGACAGCCGCAAAGGGACAGTCCCAGCTGGGGAGACCGGCAGCTTCGCTACGAAGGCCCCGTGGAGTCTGCCTCTCTGAACTCTTCCCGCACTCCTGACATCTCTACCCAACTGTAAGTTCAGCCGGCAGGGTAAGCGTCACGTGCAGACCGCCTCAGTTGTAAACAAGCTCCTCCCCCGCTGTTGACCCGTTTTTGCCCAGCATTGTGAGTCTTCACATCAGCTGCGCTTGACGCTTAGAAACCTTTGGTCTCACATGCATGCAGGTCTGGAGTCTACCTCGTCCACGTCTTTCACAGCCTTTCTATAATTGGAGGTTACTACCATCTGCTCTGCCTTTCCGTGACCTCCCGTTTGGATTTCAGCAGGAACCTGTTCCCCATCCCATCTTGATCACTTTCTTCTTCTATTCATCCCATATCTCTCTCCCAGATTGATATTTTCTGATGCTTATCTCTGATCATGTCACATTACCCCTTAAAAACTATCAGTGTTTCCCTATTGCTGCCAAAATAAATGCAAATCCTTAGATTCCCATTCAAGTGAAAGTGAAGTCGCTCAGTCATGTCTGACTCTTTTTGACCACATGGACTGTGGCCTACCAGGCTCCTCCATCCATGGGATTTTCCAGGTAAGAGTACTGGAGTGGGGTGCCATTGCCTTCTCCAAGATTCCATTCAAGCCCTACCCAATTCCATTTCTCATCCCTGATCTCCCTTTGTAGCATCTTCTAAGGATAACTGCAGTAAAGCGCTTTTATACGCTATTTCCCTCTGACTTTCCCATCTCCATGTATTTCCCAGTATTTGAATCCTCCATAACATCCAAAGCTTAGCGCAGATCCTGTCTCCTCCATAAAGTGATGTGCTGGTCACCTTTTCCTGAGGGCTGTCTTCTCAGCCTTTTATTGTATATCTCTCTTGTGGCATTTATCTAGATCCTTGCTGCTGCTGCTGTTTCGTCACGTAAGTCGTGTTCCACTCTTTGTGACCGCGTGGGCTCTAGCCCACTAGGCTCCTCTGTCTGTGGGATTACCCAGGCAAGAATAGTGGAATGAGTGCATTGGCAGGTGAATTCTCTACTCCTAAGCCACCTGGGAAGTCCCAATTAGGTTTATTTTATTCTTGTCATGTAGTGGATATGAATTTACAACTCCAAATACTTATGGTCAGTAAAAGTCAATTCTTAGCTCTCGTGGTCCAGTGGCTGAAACTGTGCTCCCAGTTCAGGGTGTTTGGGTTCAATCCCTGGTCAGGAAACTAGATTCCATACCCTGCATCTAAGAGTTCACGTGCTGCAACTAAAGATCCTAAGTGCCACAGCTAAGACCTAGCACAGTGAAATAAATAATACAATTTCCTAAAAAGATCATATTATATGTGACCCCAAGTCCTAGTACCTCCAGCTTCGTGGAGGATTCAGTTTTCCCCGGGGATGAATGAGGATCTAAGAAGGCTGTGTGGTGCCGACTCCTCTCGTCATTTGGTCTTGCTATCCAGGTCTGCGTTGTGCCTTGAACGGAGCCCGCTGGTTGGGACATACCCTCTCCATGGTCTACTGTTATCCTCTAAGCCCTGTCCTCTTGTTTATGGTGCTCTTGGAAGGAGGGGCAGGCTGCCTGTGAATCCAGTTGAATTCTATTTTCTTTCCATTTGAGGGAAATGTCTCCCCTCTCTTGACCCTCAGAGATATTCCTTTTGTTCTGCATCTGCTAATATTTTCATAAGTCATACAATCTTTTACAAAAGATAGAAGGAGAGATTGCCTTCCTGAATTTCTGCTTTCTGCCCTGAAAAACAAACCTCTCTGAGGCAAAGGAGCACTCTTCTTTAGCCCGGGGTAGGCTGCAAAGTCTCGGGGAACACACCCAAGCTCTTATCTCATCAGGAGCCCGGCCTCACTTGTCCAGTTCCCTGGTAACAGCAGCAGTCTTACTCACGTTTCCACCCTTTTGTAACTTGTGCATATTGCAGTGATACCTGGTTCAATAAACAGGCAGGACTAAGAGAATTCAATCAGGAAATGTCCATGTTTTGTCTTGTTTTTCCTTACTACTATCAAACATCCCATCGGTTCTCTATTTTTCTGCCTTTGGACAGTATCTCGGAGAGATACCTCGGCCTTACCTGTTACTGTCAAGTATTAGAATGCTCTTATTTTCAACAATCAGAAAATCCAGACAAATCGAATAACCAACTTCTGCTCTCTCCTCTAGCTCAAAGCTGCTCATGCCCACCCTAACATCAGAACACTGGATTCAGGGAGGGGACATAGTCTGTGCTTGCTCCCTATCCCCCCAGAATGCTCTTGACTCATCCGCATTTGGAGCAAAGGGTGGAGGGAAAGAAGGATGATAGGAAAAGGGAAAAAATACTACTTCATCGGTGCTATTCAAGTGCTTCTCTTGGCTGCTGAGTGCCTTCTCGCTCATGGAAAAAAGCCCATATGCCACCTAAGTTTTCCTGTGAAGAATGTTAGTGGGTTCTTTGAAGGATACTGTCCATATCCATTTCCACAGTTGCACCCTGCTCTATTCTCTGCTGCGTGTAATGCGCTCTTCGGGTACTTCCCACCCAGTTCTTCTGTTGAGCTGCTTTTCCTAGTGTTTATCTGGCCCTCTAGAAAACATCGTGTAGTCTTGCCTCTGTAACCCTGGCCCCTTTCTCCCACTCTAAGCCTGGAAGGTCAGGTTCTCCTAGCCCTGCCGTCAGTGCTCATCGGGGGCCACCTCTGTCTTCCTAAGGCACACGCCCAAACTCCTGTGGCCACGTGCAGACTCCCTCCTCAATGAGCATCTCGCTGGGGATTAGGTGATCCGTCCCCTTCCCTTTGTGGCAGACAGCACACCCTCGGCTCTGAGAGGTCCTCTGGCTGCTTCCTTCACATCACTGGAGGTAGAGGAATGTTCCAGAACCCACTCTCCTAACTGACAGCTCTTTTCGAAGAAAGCCTTTCTCCTCCACCAAACCCCTAGCCTTCCCTTTGACAGGCTGGAGGAATGTGTCAGCTAAGGGCCACAAGATCACATTTGGTCACTCTTAACAAATCCTGAGTGGCTGTGTCCAACGTCACTCTTCCTTAGCACTTACAGTCCTCCTTAGGTATCAGTCTCAGCTTTGGATTTCACCTGCAATTCTAGACAGAAGAGAAACCTGTTGAATACCTACAGACTCATTCATTTCCTTAGGCATATCAGTGTGAAATAGTAAGTAAAGAAAATGACTTGACACAAAAGGGAAACGGACTTCCTCCTTATAAACATATTCTGAGCAGCAGCTGGTTTAGGCAGGTCGTCTCCCATTTTCTTAGGACTGAAAAGGGGCCATTTGAGTGTCCTGCAGCCTCGTCAATAGCCTCTTTTTATCAATTATGGTAGAGCTTTTCTTGATCATTTTAATTTACTACATGGAAAATGTTGGTGTTGGTAATTACCTTTCAACTGCTTGGGGAAAAGTTCATTGTTTTTTTTTTTTTTTTTTAAGTTGCTGTGCATGCACAAAAATTAAGCTGCTTCTTATATTCAAGCCCTGGTCCACTAAAAGTTTTCTGCCTTTCTGAACCTAGAAACATGACTATCACATTTAGTGATTTCCTACCCTCCATGGGAAAAAATAGTTACACGAAGCAATTATCCTTCAATTAAAAATAAATAAATTTTAAAAATAGTTACACAGTGTTCTAGAAAAACTGCTCGCATGAGAGAAAACAGTCTTCAGTCAGAGCTTTCCTTACCATCCCAGTGGCTTGTGGACTTGGGGAGCCCATTAAAGGAGAGGTCTCAGGGACGGGTGGGCTCCTGTTGGGGTGGGACTTAGATTCAGGCCCTGAAGGGGCCAGGAAGTTCACCTTGTGACCTGGAGGAAGTGCTTCTGTTTGCATTTGTAACATGTTTTTCTTTTAATTGTTAAAAAAGAGTCTTGAGTGTATCTGTGTTTCCTGGAGTATGGCCCATGGCCCATGTGTATCAGAATCAGCTAGAGGGCATCTACACGCCTGGGTCCCACAGGAGACTACAGATCAGGGCCACAGCCTTGGGACCCTGGAGTTTGCTTTTCCAGTGAGCTCCCCGCCTCTCAAGTCTGAGACGCCCGTCGGCTGCGCTGTCCTGGTTGGCACAGGCATTCTGAAGAGGCCTAAGGCTCAGGACTGTTCTTGAAACAGAGCCACCAGAGGCCCCAGTTTTAACTTCTGGTTCTTCCTCACAGCCTGTCTTCCCAAAATACAGGTATGCATTGTCCCTCTACTAGCTCCTTATTCTCTTTTTTCTTCATTTTCTTTGGTTTTCTACTTTCCCACTTCTGACCCGTTGAGATCATAGCTTTATTCAGTTAATCAGAGTCTTTAATAAAGTTTCCATTTTTAGGGAAATTTTGCAATTTGTCTCTCATGTCTCTCTAAATGAGTTACACTCTGACCAATGTTGATCTAAGATTTACTACACAACTCAGGTATTTTTTTCTGCAAAATTTAAGAATACTTTTGGCCCCAAACTTGAGATACAATTTCCAAGTCTGACAGTATCCTCTGGGAATATGGTTCCTTTATTTCAATGACTCCTTCCCCTACATAGTAAGACTTTGCTCTGCCTGCCTTCTTTCTTGGGAATAATGTGGTCCTGAAAGAGCAGAACTAAGGGGTAATCCACTTCCAGTGTGGGGGGAGCCCTGTGCTGTGTGCTGCGCTTAGTCACTCAGTGGGTTGCCATGCCCTCCTCCAAGGGATCTTTCCAGCCCAGAGACTGCACCCACGTCTCCCGCGTTGCAGGTGGATTAGTTACTGTCTGAACCACCAGGGAAACTCTTGTCCATATAAAAAATTGGTGCCTTCCCAAATCAGCTTGTTGGCATCACTCTGATGGTGATCCCATGAAAGAAGCATTTGCTCACCAAGCTGCCCGTCCTGCACTGAAGCCTGGTGAGAGCATTCCAGAATGCCCAGATGGCGTTGCGCTTCAGCCTTCGTCAGCGGGGACCCTGCAGGGCAGAGGAATCCAGAGTCCCAGCCTGAGCACAGTCATGACTCTGACGTTATGGCCTGCTGCTTCTGCTCTAATACTAGATACCATAGGAACCGTGTCTCTCCCCTTCCCTTCTCCTTCCTTCTCTCCTGCCTTTCTGTTTCCGTCCTCATCTCTCACGCACACTCAGTTTCTATTGTTCTCATGCAAGCTGTCTCTCACAGTTGCAAGCTCACTCACTTCTCTCGCACACACACCCTCACCCTTGCTTTTATGCTAGGCTTCATGAAGAGAGTAGAGTGGTGCAGAAAATGTGACAGTCAAAAAAAGTATGAGCTGATAAGTGTAGTAAACTTGGGGAAACAGCATGGCCTGTTCATTCAGATTCTGCTTAGTGTCTGAGAGATGAGGATGTTCCTTTCCTCTGAGTTTGGAGAGGGCATCTCTCATATTGAGTTGTATGTCCTGCTTCAGAGAAAGGTCAGAAAGTCTTTCTTGCACATGCCATATCTCAAATTCCTTTAGGTTAAAAATATATGCTATGTCCAGGTGTTATATATTGGGGTTGTGTGTCTTGAACCCTATTATAAAGGAGAAAAGGGTTTGTTTCGGGTTCTTACTTAGGCTGTGAAAGATTATTAAGACTTTCTTGATATGAAATTATATAGAATTTGTTTGGGGGCAGATATAAAGAACAGGGCACCTAAATGGAGGCAGTTGTTCCATCAGGAAATGTAGATGCTGGCGCAGGAACACTGCTGGCCAGTGTATGGGAGTCACAGCAGTGGGAACATCGCCAAGCATATGGATTGGGTTAGAGGACAACCTTATTCCAGTTTCTAAAGAAGGGCCCAGATTGGGGTATGCAAATTACAAAGCTATGCAAAGAAGGATTTGAATCCTCTTTTTCCTGGCTGAAAATTTCCTGATTCAATATTGATGACATAGCTCATCAGCTAAATCATTCCATATAATAGCCAAAACCATCTGGACACAATCAGGGTATTCCCAAACCTGCACTCTTGGAGCACGGACAGTATTCATAAGCCTTCTAATTGGCCGACCCTGCCTAAGGTGCAAATGTATATGAAATTATTAACAATGCAAAAGCATAGGTCACAGTCTTCAGAGAATATTTCCTTCTGAAGGGCATCGCTGATGGAACATCAATTTCTGATACCAGAGGCATGGAAACATGTCTGCAATAGAGTCGCAGAGTTTTTGAGTTAGCAGATCAAGGTCATTAGTTTTCATCTCTCAGTTAGTGAAGGGTTTTCTAGAGGATGTCAATAATAATAATAGCCACCAAACAGTAAGTAGGGGTGATGGTGCTTCATCTTTCTGGAACACTTACAGTTTGCCCAGTGCTTCCCTGGTGGTTCAGGCAGTAAAGAATCCGCCTGCAATGAGGGAGACCTGGGTTCAGTCCCTGGGTTGAGAAAATCCCCTGGAAGAGGGCATGGCAACCCACTCCAGTATTCTTGCCTAGAGAGTTCCATGGACAGAGGAGCCTGGCGGGCTGCAGTCCATGGGGTCGCAAAGAGGAGGACATGACTAGGTGACTAAGCACACAAGTATCTTGCAAGGATTCTCTCATTAAGTGCTACCATTTCTTGAGCACCTTCTCCATGCCAGGCACTTAATTTATACTCTGAATTCTCACGTCACAGTATCAGCAAGCTAGGTATTATTTTCATCCCTCATTTCACCAAGAAGGAAACTGAAGCTGATAAGTAAAGTAGTTTATTCCAAGTCAATACAGTGGAATACAGTGGAAGAGCCAGGGTGGACATTAAAATATTTAACCAGGGCTTCCCAGGTGGTGCTAATGGTCAAGAACCTGCCTGCCCACGCAGGAGACACAAGAGTTGCAGGTTCAATCCTTGGGTTGGGAAGACCTCCTGGAGAAGCAAATGGCTACTCACTCCAGTATTCTTGCCTGGAGAATTCCATGGACATAGGAACCTGGTGGGCTACAGTCCAGAGGGTCGCAAAGAGTCTGACATGACTGAAGTGACTTAGCAAGGCCAAGGCATGAGCTAGTGAAAACAGGCATTGGTCCCTGGAGTCCCCTGCTGGGCCAGGCATTAGCTCTTTAGTAATTGGACCTGGGGGAGTAGGGCTGCAAGATGCTTTGTGGGACTGGTCTGGGACACCCAGGTTTGCTGGGAGTGGGGATGGAGCACATGTGGGCACTCAGGGAAGGAGTTATTTGTCAGCCTTTCCACTGGGTGATCGTCCAGGATGGAAGAACAGTGCTGAGGGGCTATGCTGGCGAGAACCTCATTCCATTCTTTGTTTATATCTGCCAGAGCAGTGATTCCTGTTTTTTTTTTTTTTTTTTTAAGTCTGAGGTCTGGAATCCTTCTAAAAATCTAACAAAAGGATAAGACTGTCTTGCTGGAAAATACACATTGGTATATACACACATGCATGAAACACATATGAACCTTAAATTTTAATTCAAAGAATCCAATTTAATTATTCTAGAATTAACAGTCTGTCCTCCAAACAAAGTAACCCTCTTTTTGCCATTTTGCCTTTTTCCCAACCCTTGCCTGGCTGGAGCGGCCTCGGGCCTACGTGGCATACCAGCTGAGGAAGGCAGGAGCAAAGGAGAAATGACAGGAACTCTGTTCTTCCCATCCCAAGTTAATTATGAACAGTTTTCCATAGAAATATGTTTCTATCTGTTGATCACTTTCTAGATTATCATTAGGTCCATTTTCCTGTGAGTTAGCAGGCTATGAAATTGCATGGGGACAGAACCACTCATCTTGTTTCTCTGAGAAATGTGTTCGATCTGTTCCAAGCAAACAACTTCTGAATGAAGCTTTGGAACTTCTAAGTTGGGTACTTAATAAGTTGGGGACAGACTGTGCTCTATTTGTGAAAGAGGAGAAAATATCCTATTAGACAACCATGTAATTGGGCTGCAAGCCCAAAGACTTAAAAGGATGCACATAATGGGAAAATACTATTTTTAATTAAAAAAATTGAAATATATACCCCATGACATTGACACTCTGTTTTTAAGCCCCTTGTGTCCTTTGCGGCCTAATGCATCGCTGTGGTGTTGATGAGTGCAGAGAGGGCTCTACTTTTTCCAGCTGGTAAGAATTTTTACATAGACATAGATTTTTTTTAAAAAATCTTTTTGCAAGGCTGAATAACCAGCTATTTTAATGATCTTAACCACCTAAAATTTCAGTGCTTTGGATTCAATTTTGATGCACAGTGTTCTATAGAAAGTACAAGCAAAAATGAATAATTCATGATTGATGTGGTACATTCATGATTTATTTACAGCCCAGAACTCGTGGTAACTCAGAGAACATCAAACACCCTACACCCTGGCCTGCCATTTAAAGCAGCATCTTTAGAGGGAGAAAAAAGATAAAGCATAGATGTTAACTTTGTATAAGGTAATGAATTAAAAAAACTTAAATGTTGGCTGAGAAATAAATTGAGCAATGAGGAAAGTAAGACATGGTTTTGAGAAAAACTAGAAGTCTCCTGATCGACTATTGATGCCGCGAGAGAAAGTTTGTATGCCATTATTTGTCATGGCCTTCTCTCTGGGCTTTCTCCTAATTAAATTTTCATCATATCTTGCGATTTTTTTTTTTTTTAGTCTGAGTATTCCTATTTCCTAATAAAATTTTAACTATGGAAAAAGCCTCAAATCTCTACAATGATTAAGAAAGGGACATAATTCTGTCAGAGAGTATAATTACTAGCTTGTTATTTTGCAGACGGTTTGTTAAGTATTGCAGGTCCCTGTCTCCCTTTACCATCATTGCCATCAACCTTCATCTACAGACTCTCAGCTGGGGGGCTGTTTCAGGCATGACTTCTTACAGGGTGGAATGCTGTATTAATCTGGAGTCACCCTCTCTCTCTCTTTAGTCGCTAAGTTGTATCCGACTCTTGTGACCCCATGGACTGTACTTTCCAGGCTCCTCTCTCCATCTGATTCTCCAGGCAAGAATACAGAGTGGGTTGCCATTTCCTTCTCCAGGGGATCTTCCCAACCCAGGGATCAAACCTGGGTCTCCTGCACTGCAGGCAGATTCTTTACCAGCTGAGCCGTGAGGCAAGCCCAGAGTCACCCTACTGGTGATCAGACAAAGAATTGTGAGGGCTGGTAGGTGGGAATAAGGATGACACAGTGTCTCCTTTCGGGAAAATTACATTTTCCTCTCTACAAAAAAGTGATTATATCAATTAAATAGGGAAAATGGTTAATAAAAATTATTTTTTAATTCTTCATGAGTTTTCATAAAATGCATCTCCATGTGCAGTGGACATCTCAAGGCTAAAGGATATTCTTTACTTGGCCCCAGGCCCAGGGGACAGTGTGTGTCCCCTGAATCGGGGCAGGGATCAGATGGGAGGCCTACCTACCCAGGCCTGCGTGAACCCTGTCATCACATTTGAGGCGAATTTTCAGTGATGAACAAGCTTTTGAAACTTAAGTGGTTTTGAAGGTTCATTTCTCCAGCGGTCATCAAGTTCTGCATTCTCTAGGAATCCCCCCACCCTGTTACAGTGTCTTTATCAACAATAAAACCCCAACTTTAAAATTTTGCTATTCCATGGGGCTTTGTTTGGGGAGGAATTCTCACCATATAATGCTGCCTTCCACTTTTTGTATAGATGGAAAAGATGGAAGTAATCACTATTCCTGGGAGACGTACTTTGGCAAGTGATCCTTAGCATGGATTTTACCTCTTTTCCTTCTCTTCAAATTTAACTAGTTCTTACAGGAGTTTGTCTTAGTTCCAGCTTCTATAAAAATTACAATAGACGGAGTGGCTTATAAACTACAGACATATATTTCTCACAGTTCTGGAGACAGGAAACTCCAAGAGAAAGGTTCAGTGTCTCCGAAGGGCAGACCTCCTGCCTTACAGATGGTCATCTTCTGCTGTGTCCTCACCTGGGAAAAAGAGAGATCATCTTTCTCACGGCTTTTCTTGCAAAGGCACTAACTCCACCCACATGACCTAATATCTCCCAAAGGCCCCACCTCCAGGTGCTAATTAAAGATTATGGCCTTAGCATATAAAGAGAGGTGGGAGGGGGGATGCGAACATTAAATCCATATCAGAGTTTATTCCTAAATAAAAAAACATATGAAAAGTAAAAAACAGGAACTTTGAAGAGACAAAAGACACTTATGTCTCCATGGGGAGGATGGAGAGGTCCTGGTTCCCAGCTTCAGTTGGACCTACACACTACACACCCTACACACTCACTCTCAAATCTGCTGTGTTGTTAGCTGTGGTTTCCCAGGGACCTAATAATTTTAAGGCTTTGTAGGAGGCAAATTTGCCCATGTGGGCCACCAGAGTAGCATTTAGGGTGACATGTGAGGCAGGACTCCAACTTGGCTGTTTGCAAGCCTGTTGTTAGGGCACAGTATCCATCTGGAGCAAGTGTGACGTCCATCACAGCAGGTACCAGGCTGAAGGCCTCTCAAGAGAATCATAAATGAAGACAAACTAGCTCCATTAAGTATGTTGTAAAATAAATTGTTCTTCTCCTACTTCCTCTCCCTTGGGCTTTTTTAGTTCATCTGTGTGATATTACTAACATCTGTCTTACTTTCTCCTATAGAACAGAGAGTAAAGTCAGTTGCTTTAGAAGAAAGTATAAACATCTTGCCAAACAAAGAGGAAAATTGTGCTCTTTGAAACGTGCTGCTGCTGCTGCTAAGTCGCTTCAGTCGTGTCCGACTCTGTGCGACCCCATAGACGGCAGCCCACCAGGCTCCCCCGTCCCTGGGATTCTCCAGACAAGAACACTGGAGTGGGTTGCCATTTCCTTCTCCAATGCATGAAAGTGAAAAGTGAAAGTGAAGTCGCTCAGTCGTGTCCGACTCTTAGCGACCCCATGGACTGCAGCCTACCAGGCTCCCCCGTCCCTGGGAGTCTCCAGGCAAGAACACTGGAGTGGGTTGCCATTTCCTTCTCCAATGCATGAAACTGAAAAGTGAAAGTGAAGTTGCTCAGTCATGTCCGACTCTTAGCGACCCCATGGACTGCAGGCGTCCAGGCTCCTCCGTCCATGGGATTTTCCAGGCAAGAGTACTGGAGTGGGGTGCCGTTGCCTTCTCCGTTGAAACGTGCAGACCCCAATTAAATAGAAAAAGGGGAAGCAGACCCCAAGTCAGAGAAGCAAGTGTTACAGAGTAGAAAGGATAAGCTCTTCAGTGGGGAAATCTTGGACTCTGTATGGACGCTATCCCATAAATACCTCCGACAAGCCACACGTACCACTGAGCTAAATCCAACAAGTGACCTAGATTATGATGCTTCTAGGGAGAGTGAATCTGTGTACACATCATTAACAAATGACCTATGAACAGAGTATGACCTATGGACACTGGTCCTGAGGACCAGCGTTGCTATGAGTGCTGCTCCTGCTGCTGCTAAGTTGCTTCAGTCGTCTCCAACTCTGTGCGACCCCACAGGCGGCAGCCCACCAGGCTCCCCCGTCCCTGGGATTCTCCAGGCAAGAGTACTGGAGTGGGGTGCCATTGCC
>SJYT01029239.1:522643-615727 GCA_006410635.1 Cephalophus harveyi | reverse complement strand
CTGAAAAGTGAAAGTGAAGTTCCTCAGTCATGTCCGACTCTTAGCGACCCCATGGACTGCAGGCGTCCAGGCTCCTCCGTCCATGGGATTTTCCAGGCAAGAGTACTGGAGTGGGGTGCCATTGCCTTCTCCGGTTGCTATGAGTAAGACTATCTAAAACAGCCGTATCAACAGGGTTGGGTCTCTCTGAGGTCAATGCCACTGCAAGCCTAGCAGTAGAGCATGGCGATGGGAGAGGTTCTGAGATGTCTGCTTTTGCTGAGATGGGACCCTCATCTAAGCCTCTCTCTGGAGCACGTTACCGGGATCAGGACCTGTCTCCTGTAATGACCATAGTGACCAGTGGGCAGCTCACCTGAAACGGGATTGACCCTAGAGCCTGTCAGCCTCTGAGGTAAGCCAGAGTGTGGGCTGGAGAAAAACAGCTAAAGAGGTCACTTAGCTGTTTGCAGATTCTCTAGTCTGCACAGTGAGTATGGTACGGTGAATGTGGGGATTCAGCTCAAGCTGGAATTGACCGGACATGAGCTGCACACAGGGGCAAGTCGGCTTTCGCCAGCACACTAGGCCCTGCTGGCTCGTAGTTGCTCTCCGAAGTGGTGGGTCGAAGAGGATCCTGGACTTGAACCTGAACCCAGCAGGAAAGAACACCGTGGCCAGCGGCAGTACCCAGCACGGACCAGGGACGGAAAAATGTGCCACGTGCCATATGCACGCCACGTCTGACAGCTGTGCTCTAAGCCCAGAAAAGTAGGTTGGAATCTACTCATAGAAACCTTCAAAAATCAGACTGTAGGGTCTGGCCTTTATTTTGAGAAATTTTGCGTTTCCTTTGGTGAGGAGAGTAGTTCTAAAAGTAGGGAATATAAATGTCTTTAGCAGGATCCATCCCCTCCACCTGCCAGCAGGGCTTTGCAGCTCTCTGTCATCCTAAACATTCAGTCACGTCTTACACTCAGATCTCCTGAAGGTATTTGAGTTTGCAGCCCTGTTGCATGAATTAGAGAATCACTGATGGATTGTGAGCTGGAAAATGACATGCTGAGAACACATTTTAGAAAGATGATTCTTGCAAAGATATAAAAGATGGAGGGAAGAAAAAAGTAGAAGCTGCAATGCCAACTAGGAAGTTTGTGGAACCCTTCATGTAAGTTACAAGACCTAACCTGGAACTAATAGGAATAAAAAGAGTGATCTAAGAGATGGGCAGAGGTGATATCAGGGTGTAGATTGAGTGAGGGAGGTGGGAAGAAGAGAGACTTAAAATAATGTCAAAGTTTAAGGCGGAGGGCCTGGGTGGAGACTGGTGATCCTGTCAATAAATACAAGGAATTCAACTAGAGGAACAGCTTTAGTCTGGGATGTAGGAAGGAAGATGAGCGGATGAAGGGCAGAACCCAGTTATTTTTTTGA
This sequence comes from Cephalophus harveyi, assembly GCA_006410635.1. Classification (NCBI taxonomy): domain Eukaryota; kingdom Metazoa; phylum Chordata; class Mammalia; order Artiodactyla; family Bovidae; genus Cephalophus; species Cephalophus harveyi. Next base: position 614,314 of record SJYT01029239.1, on the reverse strand, counting down.
TAATGCCACTGTTACATGGACTCACTCACAGCACAGCATTTTCCTGAGAAATCCTGTGAGTTAGACATGGTATCTTGTCTTTCTTTGCCCAGACTAATGGAAGGAGACCAGCTTGGACAGCTGGCTGGGATTAGAGGTTTTGTTAGTGGCTCTGGAATACAGCCAGATTAGCTGAGCTGGAATCTGTGCCCTTGGCCAGAAGAGCAAAGGACTCACTGATAAGCAGCTCCTGCCATTTCTGTTACAATGTCTCATCAGGCTTCAGCTTCCTGTCCTCTCCTTGCCAGCTGGCTGGTCACTGTGCCTTCCTGCCTGGCACAGCTGTGGGTAGAGGTCACACTGAGCTTGTCTGATGCCTCATCTCTCTTGGTCAGGTGTGAAATTGATAGGGTGAGCGTGACAGGGAGTGGGAAGATAGGGTTAGGTCAGCAGTGGGCGTGAGTCCAGGCTTGTCAGATGCCTAGTATGCACTCTAGCTGCCCACTGGGTCTCTGAGCCCTGCATTGTGATGCCAGGTGTGGGGCTTGCTAATGGTACATCCCTACCCAACATCTTGTTATCTTTCTTGATGCCAAGACACATTCTCACCTTTGAGTCCCAGTCCAGATATGAGTTAACTTAGTGGCTTGGTATAACCTTTTTGTTGTTTTTGCATGATTGTGTAGATTGACTGGGGCTCCAGTGACTGTCTCACAGGACCTTTCCCCATGGGTAGAGCCAGAATACCCAAGATACTTCATTCACATGCCTGGTCCCTTAGCAGGGACAGCTGGAAGCTGGGCTCAGATGGGCTAGGGCCTCTCCCTCTCACCATACAGCCTGAGGCCTCTCCGTTTTTCATATGGCCTTTGCACACGGTCTCTCCAGCAGGTAGCTGAACATCTTACATGGGGCCTGGGGATTTGCAGAGCACAAAAGCAGAAGTTTCCATGTCTTCTCATCGATGACCTAAGTGCAGAGCTAGCACAGTGTCACTTCTGCTTTGTTGTGTTGGGTTAAAGTGAGTTATACAGCTAGCCTACATTTAGAGTGGGAAGAGACTTCTTAAGGATGTGACTATCGGGAGGTGCAGTTCGCTGGTGGAGGGGTGGGCAGCTGATGGCTTCACGTGTTTCTCAGAGTAAAACCCTCTGAGGACTTCTGTGAACTGTGCTGCATACCCTCTGACCTCAGCTCTGCCTGTCGTCCGGCCCCTCCACTACTCTCTAGCTTCACTGGCCCCCGTGCATGCCTTCAGCCTGGGAGAGGTGGAGGAGGAAGGAGACATTCAGGGAGGTGGTTGGGGTGAGACCCCAAGTGAGTCTTGCCAGACATGTAGGAACCATTTAGAAAGATGATTCATGGTGAAGAAATCCCAAGAAAGGGCAAAGCATTTAAGAGCACCGAGGATCTTGAAAGTTGACAGTTGGGTGGCTAGAACATTGAGGAACTACTGGGATATTACAAGGAGATGGGGCTAAGAGAGATAAGGAAGGGCTGGATTATGACGGGAACTATGTGCCAAGCCAAAAAAGTTCAGTAGGGTTTCCTGGATACCGAAGAACTATAAGCAGGATAAACTTGTCTGGCTTTGCATTTTAGAAAGAGCACTCTCTGGCAGTTTAGAAGATGCACTAGAACTGGTAGAGATTTTTTTAAAAACAGAGGGCTCAATTAGGAAGTTATTACAAGGTATCAAGCAAGACAGGGGTGGGAAGGCTTCCCCTAGAGTATGTAAGTCTGTAGGCAAAATATTTGGAGGGGTCCTGTCTACGTGAAAATTTTGATTAAAAATGTATTACAAAGTTCACTGCCCATGAAAGATGATTGACTGGTGGTTTAGAAAACGGGTAAAGTTGAGATATTCGTAATTGTTTTCTGTCCACTCAGTGAACGAAAGACTCTCCATAGGCTTCAGGGCCCATCTGTTCCTATTTGGATCAAGGAACTCTCTCTTCATGTTCCTTCTTGTTACATATGCTGTTCCTGGCTAATTTCTGTCTCCCACTGCAAGCAAAAGGTAGCAGTTATTACTCAAATGTCATAGTTTTATCAAGCTATTTGTATAAAAAGAAGATAGGGGTTTTTGTTCCTAATTTCCCTAAAATCAGTTCTTTCATGCTGGGTGTGTCGTTACTCCTAACAGGGCATCATCCATCATGCCGCCTGTCATCTGGCTTCCAGAGGTCCTCACCGATGCTGTTACTCTCTCAGAGATCGTTATCATTGATGAAGGCCACAAATGCAAGTCTTGTCCAGGGGATGCAGGAAAATGTGAATAATAATTCATTTTCCACTCATGTTAGATTTATTGTTCAGAATTTTATGCCTTAGATGTAAAATAGCTCATACTCCAACCATGACTTCTTTTGAACTCTTTAGGCCACAATCACTGCCTTCCTAGAATGCCATCTTTTTTAACACTGAACACACTCTGAACTTCCATACCACCACTTGCAACGAGGATGGAGGAGGAGCCTGTGGGCCTCATGGGAAGAACACAGGTCCATTTACTCGAGGAACGGCCATCCATCGTCGGGCAGGCTGTAAGGTCTACCTGGGAGAGCATAACGTCATCGTATCAGTCAAAGGAAAGAAAGGACACTGATCAGAAGACCTGTTACACTGCACGGCAGTGATCTCAAAGGCTCTTGGAGGGACAGGCCTGGCCAGTCCTGAGGACTCCCAGATACGCTGTACCTCTCCCACAAAAGGAGTTGGCAACTGCCCTTGGTGCTAGCAGCAAGAGGCAGAGGTAAAGGATTCCTGCAGCCACTGGCAACGCCCTTGGGTGCGCAAGAGCAGAGATGGCTCCGCAGTTGGAGCACGGACACTCAAGTGCCTCTGGACAGGCCCAGAGATGCGGCTCAGATCCAGAGATGGGCAGTGGATGGTCAGTTGTCCAAAGCCCTGAGTTTTCTTGTGTCTTCTGTGAGTCTAAGTATTAGTAACCCCAATCAGAATGTCAGCACCTCTCTAGCAACCCAGCCTGAAGCTCTCTTGTGAAAGAAGAACCACCAGTACAGTGGCCAGCAGGGACCATCTGGCTGTCAGTCTGCTCTCTGGGCACTGGGGCTTGGCCATGGGATGGCAGGAAAACCCCAGAGGGGGAAGTGCCAGAGCTCCCTGAGGGTAAGTGGTCAACCACTGGTAGGAGGGTTTCAGAGCGCCCCGTGCGGAGGAGAGACAGGGCCCGGGAACCACGCAGGCTCGGGGGTGCTCTGCCTGGAGGGCACTGCTGGACTCAGCCAGTCCCAGGCACTGGAAGGGACTGAGGAAGGTTTAAGGATGGCCCTCTAAAGCATGAGGCCCTCTTTGTAGCAAGATGCCCTGCTTGCCCTGTCTCAGGGTGCTCCTCACAGTTTAAGGGGCACTGGATTGAATTGTTGGGGGTTCATTCGAGACTCTTCAAAGATGCTAAGGGAAATGACCCATAATAACAATTTCTGAGCTCTTCTTCCCCCTCCACTTCTCTTGAACATATATATGTGTGTGTGTGTGTTTTCAAACACTCTTACATACTTAACAGCATGTAAACAGGTACAAGCCCAGATCATGGTGATTAAAGTGAGTCATGGGGCTCAGGATCAGGGGTACTGAACTTGGGACTGATGGCTGAGCTCGGTACCCCTCCCCCTGAGACCCCTCTGTCTCTATGGAGCCCCAGGAAAACCAGAAGACCCCGTGGAGCACAGTTTGAAAGCCACGCACAGAAACTGTGCACGCAGGCTGGTGGCGGATACTAAGTCTGAACGCTGCTCCTGCCGTTGTCAGTATTGCCGCCATCCACTAATATTTCCCAAGTGTTTTCTAATCAGCTTTGGAAGTTTGTCGAACTTCAGCCACTTTCTTTATGTTTCTTTTTTTCCTTAGGAATCCAATTCAAATCTTTATTCAGTCTTACCATTCTCCCCTGCTTCCCACTGCCCTACATAAGACTATAAGAAACTTTTAGGTAAGCGAGTTATTGTTATTTATAAACAGCTTATAATAATTCCCCCCAAAAGGAGATATCAAAAGAGTAAAATAAACAAATGATAAACAAATCCTTACAACCAAACAAATTGTAGTGAAACATGTCAGGGAGTATCTACCCCTGTGCTTGGTTCTGCATTAAGGACAGGGTCCCTGCAATTTCATCTAAGGCTCACTCGGAAATTATTTATTTTTGCTGGAAAGCCAGGCAATTTTTTTTCCTCCAAAATCCCTTTACCAAATGGCTCTAGGAGGGTTTCACTGTTTTCTGGAGAAGAACAATAAAGCTATTGTGCTTTAAACTGGAATGACAGACAGCAAAGGAGGCCAACCTCAGCACCCTCCTGCCACAGATAAAAGGCTTGCTTTGAAATTCTTGTCAAGCAGCTGACAGTATTTTCATTATTTCTGGAAGGCTAACACTGGAAACCTTTTAACTGAGCAGGATGTGGTGTCCCCTTCCTCTGGGTAGCCAGTGTAAGTTAGCTGAAACAGCGCACATTCTGCCTGTCCCGAAGCTTCCAGAGGCTAAAGGCCGATAGCCTACAAAAGTGACGTCACTAAAGATGTAGAAATGAAACTCAGACAGGTCATAAGGAATATCCCAATGTCCCCTTCCTCTGGGTAGCCAGTGTAAGTTAGCTGAAACAGCGCACATTCTGCCTGTCCCGAAGCTTCCAGAGGCTAAAGGCCGATAGCCTACAAAAGTGACGTCACTAAAGATGTAGAAACGAAACTCAGACAGGTCAAAAGGAATATCCCGTCAAACTTGACCCCTGAAGAAAATGTGGTACAACCCAAAAGAATCTCCATTTCAGTGGCCTGCCAGTGGAGACCTGGCTAGAAATTGGGCTGCAGGTTGCAGAGAGGAGGAGCCAGAACAGGGTGGCCTCCCACCCGTGGAAGGAGTAAGTCAATAGCAGAGGGGCTGCATTTGATCGTTTTCCTCTGCGCAAAGTGAACCCTGAAGTTTTAGCCCCACATCTCCCTGATCCTTAAAAAGGCGCCACTTTGGAGGAGCGACTAAGCACACACACCCTGGAGGATTGCTCAGACGCGCGCCTGTTGTCCGCCTTGCCCCTCAGCATCAGTCGTGCCACCTTCAAGGTGTCTCCAGGTGCGGAGAGACACATTATCAACCCACGCACTCGACCGTCCATCAGGGCACAGCTCCGTGTCACGTCCCCGGAAGCCTTCTTGTTCCTTTCATTCGGAATTAACCTCTGCTGTCACCACGAGCTGTAAACCTTTGCCTTACACATCAGGCCTTGCACTCCATTGTGTTGTGTATTTTAATGAGGACATTCCCTGGAGACATGAATCCTGTCTTATTTACACTCAGTTCTCTGACAGCATCCTCACCACGTTTGACTTTTCTGGATTTTTCATATTCTTGGATGTTAATTGAGAATTTCGCATGCTGCTGTGCTGTGCTGTACCAAGTCACTTCAGTCGTGTCTGACTGTTTGTGACCCTATGGACTGTAGCCCGCCAGGCTCCTCTGTCGATGGGGTTCTCCAGGCAAGACTACTGGAGTGGGTTGCTATGCCCTCCTCCAAGGGATCTTCCTGACATAGGGATCAAACTGAGTCTCTTACATATCCTGCGTTGGTGGGCAGGTTCTTTACTACTAGCACCACCTGGGAAGCCCGTGCTAGGTAGATTCAAAAACAAATAAACATCTGTTTATTGGCCGTTGTGATGAGACCTTTTGTGAAGTCCCTGCCTCTGTCTTTTCCTCACTTTTCTACTGAGTTCCCTAGCTTTTTCACATTTATTTGGAGGGTTATGTATTCTGGATAAGAATCCTTTGTCAGCTGTTGAATATTGCAAAAACTTCTTCCACATTGTGGCTTTTCTTTTCATTTTCTCAGTAGTGTCTTTTGGTGAAAAGAAATTCCTAATTTCATATAGTCCATTTCATCATACAGCTAGTGTATCTTAAATCTTTGCCTCGTCCCAAATCGTGAGGGTAGTCTCCTAAATTTTCTTCTAAAAGCACTATTTTCCTTTTCATGTTTAGATAATCATGGCTCAAATTTTTCTAGAGAGGTGTATAAATATCCACAGCTCTCAAGGTCACCATCACAGCCTCATTCTTCTTACAAATGCATCAGGGCTTACTTCACAAGCACTCAAAGAGGGCCTTTTAAAGAGAATGCTAGCTGAGCTGAAAAAATTTTCTACACTTGACTTACTTCACTAGGGCCCTTTGAACACAGAGAACTAAGAGAGGCAGAAAAGATGGTATGTCAAAAAAAAAAAATCTTCAATGTTAAACAGTGTCAGATTTAAATCCCAGCACAGCTTCTTAGTTGCTTGTAATGTTGGGCAAGTTACTTAATTGCTTTCAGGCTTGGTTTCCTGATCTGGAAGGTGGGGATAATCATAGCATAGATGTTGGAATGTTTGCTATATGCCAGACTATACCAAGTATTTCAACTGCGTGAACTCGTGTGAGCCTGAAAACAACTCTACTGGTTATGTACAATTCATGTCATGTCCTCTTTACAGATGGTGACAAGAGCCACACAGCAAGTCAGTGGTGGATCCAGTATTTAAACCTGGGCGGACTGACCCCAGTGGTCACAGATATAAATACTGTGCACACTTCAGTACTAATGATCAACAGCCCTGTTGCAGCAGTAAAATGAAAAAAACCATGTAAAGTGCTTAGCTCAGTGTCTAGACCCTGTTAAGTACATAGTAAATATTGGAGTTTGTGAACACAATGATAATCGAAGAACTAATCTGCATTATCCTCATTCGCAGGCACTTTGAAAGTTAGAGCTAGAATCCTCATCTGCTTCAGGAAATGACATGAAGAAATCTTTGGAGTTAAAGTGAAAAAATAATGAACATCATGTGTTGGTATGATTGGCATTGAAAGCACTGATTGCACAACCAGCGTCGTAATCTTAATGAATTGCTTCGTTTCCCTACAGTCTGCCCTTCCTTCCTTTATTCTTCCACTCGGCAAATATCTGTTGAGTGTTTCGTGTGTTACAGGCCCGTTCTAAGGGCCAGAAGCACAGCAGTGAGCCCAACAGTAAGTTCTCTGCCCTGTGAGCTTACATTCTGATTGGGAGAGATAAACAGTAAATAGGGAGCTGTGGGCAGAGAAGGCAATGGCACCCCACTCCAGTACTCTTGCCTGGAAAATCCCATGGACAGAGGAGCCTGGGGGGCTGCAGTCCGTGGGGTCGTGAAGTCAGACAAGACTGAGCAACTTCACTTTCACTTTTCACTCTCATGCACTGGAGAAGGAAATGGCAACCCACTCCAGTGTTCTTGCCTGGAGAATCCAAGGGACAGAAAAGCCTGGTGGGCTGCCACCTCTGGGGTCGCAGAGTCGGACACGACTGAAGCGACTTAGCAGCAGCAGCAGGGAACTGTGGATGGCACTCCTGGTAAAGAACCCGCCTGCAGTGCAGGAGACATGAGATGCGGGGTCAATCTCTGGGTCAGGAAGGCCCCCTTGAGGAGGAAATGGCGACCCACTCCAGTGTGCTTGCCTGGGACAGAGAAGCCTGGCGGGCTACAGTCCCTAAGGGCCTCTCATAGAGTCAGACCTGACTGAAGCAACTTAGCATGCATACACACCTGTAATATTTAGGAAGTATTCTGAAGGTATATACTGCATATTAAACTAATAGTGAAGAGGCTAGAGGCAAAGGGATTTATGAAAAGGGAGTCCAGGGAAGGCCGCTTTGTTGAAGTAACATTTGAATAGACACGATAAAAGTGAGGAGAGCCATTGAGCTGCTTGGGGATACAAAGTTGCAAGTGGAGGAAAATAGTTTCAGAAGCCCTGAGGTGGAGTGCATTGAAAATATTCAAGGAGCAGCAAGGAGACCAGTGTGACTGGGGCAGAGTGAGCATGGAGTACATGAGACCAGAGAAAGGTGTTGGGCAAATCGCCTTAGGACCTTGGTAAAGCAGAGTATTAGTGAGAGGTAGCTTTCAGTTCAGTTCAGTTCAGTCACTCAGTCGTGTCCGACTCTTTGCGACCCCATGAATCGCAGCACGCCAGGCCTCCCTGTTCATCACCATCTCTCGGAGTTCACTCAGACTCACATCCATCGAGTCAGTGATGCCATCCAGCCATCTCATCCTCGGTCGTCCCCTTCTTCTCCTGCCCCCAATCCCTCCCAGCATCAGAGTCTTTTCCAATGAGTCAACTCTTCACATGAGGTGGCCAAAGTACTGGAGTTTCAGCTTTAGCATCATTCCTTCCAAAGAAACCCCAGGGTTGATCTCCTTCAGAATGGACTGGTTGGATCTCCTTGCAGTCCAAGGGACTCTCAAGAGTCTTCTCCAACACCACACTTCAAAAGCATCAATTCTTCGGCGATCAGCCTTCTTCACAGTCCAACTCTCACATCCATACATGACCACAGGAAAAACCATAGCCTTGACTAGACGGACCTTAGTCGGCAAAGTAATGTCTCTGCTTTTGAAAATGCTATCTAGGTTGGACATAACTTTTCTTCCAAGGAGTAAGCGTCTTCTAATTTCATGGCTGCAGTCACCATCAGCAGTGATTTTGGAGCCCAAAAAAATAAAGTCTGGCACTGTTTCCACTGTTTCCCCATCTATTTCCTATGAAGTGATGGGACCAGATGCCATGATCTTCGTTTTCTGAATGTTGAGCTTTAAGCCAACTTTTTCACTCTCCTCTTTCACTTTCATCAAGAGGCCTTTTAGCTCCTCTTCACTTTCTGCCATAAGGGTGGTGTCATCTGCATATCTGAGGTTATTGATATTTCTCCCGGCAATCTTGATTCCAGCTTGTGTTTCTTCCAGTCCAGCCTTACTCATGATGTACTCTGCATATAAGTTAAATAAGCAGGGTGACAATATACAGCCTTGATGGACTCCTTTTCCTATTTGGAACCAGTCTGTTGTTCCATGTCCAGTCCTAACTGTTGCTTCCTGACCTACATACAGATTTCTCAAGAGGCAGGTTAGGTGGTCTGGTATTCCCAGCTGACTGATTAGCCAATATGCTGTGCTTTCACAAGGTATGTTGGTCATTTGAAACATCTAGCAGTGCATTTTTAAAAATCAGATACACAGAAAGCTATGCAAAGTTGTAAAATGCCATTATTAATCCAATAAAAGTTCTGAAAAGTTTATAATTCTCCATTTGGGAATGTACAGCTCTTACATTGCCACAAACTTGTAAACATTGACTTTAGAGAATCCCAAATTGTAGTAAGAAGAATAAAGGAAGAAAAAATAAAATAAAATGGTGTTAACTATGAAAAGGTAAAATTAATAGATTATTTTTTTTAATTGATAAATCAAAAATTAATTTCAAGTTTATTATTCACTAATACAGAAGCAAAAATTCACATTAAGAGCTGAAAGAACAGAGCTGGGAATTAGATGTGTATAAAGGTACTGCATTTTTTTCCAATGTAAACTTTTAAGTACTGTTTGAGTTACCTAATCAAATTGTTAAAAAAATATATATTTCAAGTTATTTTTATCAATGTATATCTGTATCTAAGTACATCTATATGTTTTTATGTACATATATAACAGAACATGCATAATGTTTGCATATAACATATATGTCCATATGAGAGACATATACACACAAATGCACAGTCTCATATAAACACACACACACACACACATATATATACACACAAATACATACATGTACACCAGAAAGTGTATTTTTCACTGTGTTAAATACTTTTTTTTTAATTTCTCTATTGCCCAGAGAGGCTGCCAGCTGCTCTTTGAATTTGCAGAAGTGGAAGGTCATTCTGGCGCAGGTCTTCTTTGTCCTGCTCTGGGTCATTTGTGCTACCCTTTTAGTTATGCAAATATGGGGCAAGAAGAAACTCATAGTCCTGGGATTAGGGTGTAACAAGATTTTTTCCCCTATGTGATTTAGCAAAACCCACCTCTGTGAAGAGCTCAGGGTTAGAGAATAACCTATTTGCATAATGGCTCTGGGGACATTCTGGCCAAGGTACTAAGCATGAAATTACAATGAGTCTCCGATACAAAATTTTTGCTAATGAGCAGAAGAAACTAGACAGGTGGCTTACCTTCAATTCAAGAAACAACCTACGAGTTTGTTGGTTGGAATAGATTTTAGCCCAGTTTACTGCTAATGCTGTCTCTTCCAGACCAACTGCCAGAAAAAAATGACAGAACTTAAGTTGAACTTACATGGAAGGTAAAACAAAATATAACTTGGGATCTTAAGACCATATTATGCCAGTGATGTTAACAAACATTACCCACTGACTGTGAAGGAGGTCTCCAAAAGTTCCTCTACATGACTGGAAGAAATAATAGCAGTGGTAAGCCAGTTAAGATCCCACCTCGTCAGTCAAGGAATTGTTGCCCTCTGCCATGAGTAAGCTGATGGGATCTTTGCCTAATATGAGGTGGTGGAAAGGTCTTGAGAGAGATTGTGCACCTACTACTAGTAGGGCATTGTAGGCTATAGAAATTAATTGAAACAAGATCAAAAAGTGTAATTACATACGTAGCCCAAATTGGCAGGATAGGTCCCACTAACTGCATGGATGAAGACGTACATTTATACATCCCCACATCCTTACATCAATTTACCCTATGCCACTTTAGGAACTACGATGTATAGCCATACCAATGATATCATTACCATTTCAAGTCATAAACTCTGAAATGTCTCCCTTAATGCCACCAACTTTCCCCTTTCTTCTAATCATAGTAGCCAATTTTTGTTGTTGCTGTCATGTCTGATTCTTTGCAACCCCGTGAACTGCAGCACACCGGTCTTCCCTGTCCTTCGCTGTCTCTCGGAGTTTGCTCAAACTCATGTCCATTGAGTTGATGATGCTATCCAACCATCTCATCCTCTGTCACCCCCTTCTCCTCTTGCCCTCAGTCTTTCCTAGCATCAGGGTCTTTTCCAATCCCATCAAGGGTCAATCTTTGAGCCTCTTTCCAATCTTTAAATCAGCAAACTTTTTTATATAGAGTTGAAGTGAAGTGAAGTGAAGTCGCGTCGCTCAGTCGTGTCCGACTCTTTGCGACCCCGTGGACTGTAGCCCACCAGGCTCCTCTGTCCATGGGATTCTCCAGGCGAGAATACTGGAGTGGGTTGCCATTTCCTTCTCCAGGGGATCTTCCCAACCCAGGGATCGAACCCAGGTCTCCTGCATTGCAGGCAGATGCTTTAACCTCTGAGCCACCAGGGAAGCCCCTTATATAGAGTTAAATAGTAAATATTTTATGTTTCCCTATTATAAAGTGTGAGCTTCCCCGAAGGCTCAGCTGGTTAAGAATCCACCTGCAGTGTAGGAGACACAGGAGACATGGCTTCAATGCCTGTGTCCAGAAGTTCCCCTGGAGGAGATAATGGCAACCCACTCCAGTATTCTTGCCTGGAAAATCCCAACAACAAAGGAGACTAGCATGCTACAGTCCATGAGGTCACAAAGAGTCAGACAAAATGTAATGACTAAGTAACAACAATAATTTTAAGGTGTCATGCAATACTCAATCTGTCATTGTAGCATAGATATTTGTAAACAACTAGGCATAGTTATATTCTGTAATTACTAAAGGATATTACCCATAATTCAGTCAGGTCAGATTTATTTGTAGGAATTAGAGTAGTTCAGAAATTTTTCTCCCAAGCCTCAGTTCACTTCAGTAGCTCAGTTGTGTCCAACTCTTTGCAGCCCCATGGACTGCAGCATGTCAGGCTTCCCTGTCCATCACCAACTCCTGGAACTTCCTCACACTCATGATCATAGAGTCAGTGATACCGTCCAACCATCTCATTCTCTATTGTCCCCTTCTCCTCCTGCTTTCAATCTTCCCAGCATCAAGGTCTTTTCCAATGAGTCAGTTCTTCATATAAGGGGGTCAAAGTATTGGAGCTTCTGCTTCAGCATCAGTCCTTCCAATGAATATACAGGACTGATTTCCTTTAGGATTGCTGGCTTTGATCTCCTTGCAGTCCAAGGTACTCTCAAGAGTCTTCTCCAACACCACAGTTCAAAAGCATCAATTCTTTGGTGCTCAGCTTTCCTTATGGTCCAACTCACATCCATACACAACTACTAGAAAAACCATAGCTTTGATAGATCTTTTTCAGCAAAGTAATGTCTCTGCTTTTTAATATGCCCTCTAGGTGTGTCATAGCTTTTCTTCCAAGGAGCAAGAGTCTTTTGATTTCATGGCTGCAGTCACCATCTGCAGTGATTTTGGAGCCCAGGAAAGTCTGTCACTGTTTCCATTGTTTCCCCATTTATTTGCCATGAAGTGATGGGACCAGATGCCATGATCTTCATTTTTTGAATGTTGAGTTTTAAACCAGCTTTTTCACTCTCCTCTTTCACTTTGATCAAGAGGTTCTTTAGTTCTTCTTCACTTTCTGCCATAAGGGTGGTGTCATCTGCACATCTGGTTATTGATATTTCTCCCAGCAATCTTGATTCTAGCTTGTGCTTCATCCAGCCTGGCATTTAACATGATGTACTCTGTATATAAGTTAAATAAACAAGGTGACAAGTATGCAGCTTTGACATATTCCTTTCCCAGTTTGGAACCATACCATTGTTCCATGTCCTGTTCTAACTGTTGCTTCTTCACCTGCATGCAGATTTCTCAAGCCTCGAAGGAGCATATATTATTTACAATCATAATCCACTGGCTAGAAACCATCACATGGCCTCAGTCTGATTGCAGGAGAGCTTGAGAAATGTACTCTTTGTGTGCTTGAGTAGAAAATAGGATTAGAGAGCATCTAACCAATCTCTGACAAAAATACTAAATGTATCTTTTCTCTTTCTTTTTAGATTTCACATTTAGTGATGTCATATATTTGTCTGTGTCAGTCTGAGTTGCTTCATTAGTATTACAATCTCTAGGTCCATCCATGTTGCTGCAAGTGGCATTTTTCCTTCTTGAGAACGGTTTTATATATATACATATCTGAATCACTTTTTTGTATACTTGAAACTAAAAAGAACATTGTAAATCAATTATACTTAAAAAAATTCTAAATGTAGTTCTGTTTCATTTACTGTTATGTCATTATTATTTCAAAGGATAATTTGGGGTGCTAATACTTATTTGGCATTTTTAATATCTTCAAGGGTTTCTATACTTTGCTTATTACCTCACAGTTTAAAACCAATTTCTCTCTAAAAAATAAGCATAAACTTAAAGCCAATTTGATTTGAATCTACATAAAATAATCTGGGATCCCTGGTGGCTCAGACTGTAAAGAATCTGCCTGCAATGCAGGAGACCTGGGTTCGATTCCTGGCTTGGGAGAAGACATTCCCCTGGAGAAGCGAATGTCTACCACTCCAATATTCTTGCCTAGAGAATCCTGTGGACAGAGGACCCTGGCAGGCTAAAGTCAATGGGTTTGCAAAGAGTAGGACACAACTGAACAGCGTTCACTTCTCTAAGATATTTTGAACTCCAAGGCCTCAATAATAAAACACAAACAAACCAAAATAGTGGAAATTCTGAGGATCTGAAACTAGAAGTATAGGAAAGTTCTTGATGACTAAACACTTTTAAAGGAAGACGATGAATGAGGGTACTGACTATCACTTCTATTAATATCACTGAGACCAAAGACTCCAGGATCTTTAAAAAAAAAAGAAAGAAAAAAGTCCACAGAGATTAACTATTTTCCTTGCTGTGATCACTGTTTTAATATTTAAGATTATTAATTGGTGATTCTACCTGGAGACCAGATTGCATGAAATTATTGGAAAGCTTATTTACACCATAGCGGAAAAGTTCTACTGCTTAGGTCACTTCTAACTTCTCTGTGCACATCTGGATCATGTGCATGCTCGTTTGAATCAAAAAATGTCGCTGCTTATGAGAATGTGTGTTACATCTTTCATAGGAGCCCTGGATGTCTGAGAACTTTTCTAGTTAGGCAGCTTCCCTCAAAAAATAAAACACTGGATGAGAGATTTCTCACCAAGCATTCATTAAAAGGTAAACTTCCTTGGGCTGAGAGTCATGTCAATCATCGTTTTCTTGCAAATCCAAAGCAGCCTTTTTCTCTGTTAGAAGCAGTTATCATCTTCAAAGCCATATCAAAACAGTGTTTGTTCTGTGCTTTGATTTCACCCACATGGTGAATTCAAAGACAGGTCTACTTGAGAGTAAAGAGAGACTGTTTTCTGATGTTGTTTGAGCATTTGTCTTTCCATGTTTGTAAGAGTGATAAAGTGATTTAAGTGCCTGACAGCTAACAAAAATCCTTTAAATGTAGTGGAATTTTTTGTTTTAATTGAAACATTCTACCTTCTGTGTTTCAAAATGTTTATGGCTGAGATTTCATAATCTTTAATACAGAGCTCCAAAGGTTTGTAGAAGAACAATATAAATTTGTAAATCATCTCAAAAAGTTCATTTTTCCTTTTCTTTAAATTTTTCCCTGTGCAGTCCAGTAAAAACAAACAACAAAAAAAGCTATTTTTGAATGACAATTTCTAAATACTTGGCACAAATAGCCAATTTTTCATTGGGAAAAGAAAAGTCATTAGGAAGATAATGTTACTTAAGGTTCATTTTGCATTGAGGATATTTGACACTATTCACCGGAGATAAACAGATGCATGAAATTTACATATGAAAACCTATCAGATAATGCAAAAATTTGTATGTGAAATGCTTCATTCACTGAATTAGCCTATGGTAATATCTCATTATGTGAAAAAGAAAATGATTACTAAAAATGTCTAAATAAATATTAATGTGGTTATATTGTTTTTAAATAAATAAAGTATTTAGAGAGAACAATATGCAGAGAGAATCATTTAAAGGTACAGTTGCTGTTTTAGCTTTTATTTATCTGAAGAGCTAGTAAAGGAGAATTAACAAAATTAAATTCAGTGATGAGCTGAAAAATATGATTTTAAAGCTTCCTGTTGCATTGAACTATTTTAAATGTTGGAAAAGAAGGAAAAATGATAGAAAATGAACATGATATATCTTTTATATCTTGACTGAGTTTAAAGCAATTGTGAATAATGCCAAATTTTGATTATCTTGTTCCCTCCCCACTGAACTCAGAATAGTATCAAGGTTGTGGCAAACCATGCTTCTCTCTTAAACACTTTTTCTAGTTTTCTTCTAACTAGAAAATATTTTAAGATATTTACAAAATCAAGCAGTATGAAACTTAAATTGTTTTGAACATAGCATTTAGATCACAATGCATTACTCCAAAATAAAAGTAAATTTTGCCAGTATTTTATCACTAACCATGTTCTTAATGGAAAGAGGTCATTTCCTCTGAGCACTCTACAATCCACTTGGCTCACAGAGCAAAGCCATGGGGAGCAAATTAGAACCAAAAATGGAAATCATTTCATACCACTGTTTGTGATAAAATATCCATATACTTTTTTAGAGATGCTTGCCAAAAGATGTTGGAGTAAAAGATAACCTCTGAAATTTGCTTTATATAATTCAAGAAAGAGAAATGAGAGCAAGAGTTCAGAGCTGGAGAAGAGGTTAGAAAATCAAGTTAGCAAAATCACAAAAAAGTTGAATCTGGTGAAGAGTAAAAGAGAATTAATTTACTCTTCTCTGTGCTTTTGCAATTTGAAACTTTCACATTACAAAAAATATTTTTAGAGACTATATCATCATCTGTCAAATATAATAAAGTGTGGTGAATATATTCCTTGCATTATTAAAGAAAAAAAGAGAATGTATTGGTCATTCCCCTTCCATAAACATCACTCAAGAAGTTAAGTCCATAACCTTTAGTATGCAATATATTTATATGATGGTATATTTAAGTATATAAATATATTTATATGATGAAAAGCACTAAATTTTTTTTACTCAAATCAACACTATCCTATGCCTCCAGTATCCACCTACATCCCCAATAGAGATGGTCTCTAATGATATATAAATTAGCTAGATTCCTATGCCTGCGTGCTAAGTGGCTTCACTGGTGTCCCACTTTTTGCCACCCTATGGACTGTAGTCTGCCAGTCTCCCCTGTCCTTGTGGACTCTCCAGGCAAGAATACTGGAGTGGATTGCCATTCGCTCCTCCATGATATCTTCCCCACCCAGGGATTGAAGCCATGTCTTCTGTGACTCCTGCAGGTGGATTCTTTCACCACTGAGTCACCATGGAAGCCCAGCAAGGTTCCTACTTTGTTCTTATTTTAATACTGGTTTGTCAATATATGTGGGTTAGAGAGGAGGAAGGTATATTCACACATATATTCACACACTGTTGCATTAGATTCACTTTTTCTTAGACAAATCTGCATATATTAAAAGTTGCTTTCAATGTTGACTAGCAAATTTACTTTTTCCTCTTTATTTGCTAGAAATATATATTTCAAATTGTTAATAATTTTGATTTGGATCATATTCAAATTTGTCATCTCTGCTATATTTTGTGTGGAAGTACTGTTTCAACTGGAAGATATCAACTCTAGGATTACTCTGACCATAACTAAGTTATAGGAGAGTCAGCAAAACTTCTTGGTTCCTAAATATTGACTCCACTAAAATGTCATTAATCTGTACTAATTGGAGGAAGCTTAGTCTCAATTAAAGAAAAAAAATCTGAAAATACATTATTTCAGAAAGGAATAGAGTTCTATTATTTCAAGTACCTACATTAACTCACATTAAATTAACAAAATGTTATCCAATACACATCCTTGACTTGATTTAATGGTTTGTAATTAGCATATCAATTGTATGGAAATGGTTCCTTCTAAAGTACTTGAGGGTGCTTAGAAAGTTTGTTCTACTAAGTATTTTCAAGGATCCTCTTGTAATCTTATTTACATTATTAATTTACTTCTATAAAAAGAAATTAATCAATGCAAAAAATAACATTCCTGTCAGCTTCTGGTCAGATAATGAATTCTGAATTAGTGAAACACAATTATTAAATTCTTTCTCTACCATTAGCACCCCAATTATAATCTCACAGTTTTGCTAAAAAGTTATTATTATTTACTAGAAGTAATTTGCTAAAAAGTATTTTTCTCCATTTGTAAAGGTGATTCTCTTTATTGGAAGAAGCTCCTTCTGATTTGATGTTCTTTCCCATTATCTATAGAGAAGGAGTTCCTTGCAGCCAGCAACACATTTTTTGAGAGATGGTTGTGTGTGCGCAGTGCTCAGTCATGTCCAACTCTTTGTGGTCCCCTGGACTGCAGTCCACAAGACTCCAGAGCAGGTTGCTGTTTCCTATTCTAGGGGATCTTCCCTACTGAAGGATCCAACCCATATTTCTTGCATCCTCTGAATTGGCAGGTGGATTCTTTACCACTGTGCCACCTGGGAAGCAGAGATGATTAGTAGTCATATCAGATATACATTTATTAAGACCCATGATCTTGCATATTTGGATTGTGCTCTTGCAACGAATTTGTGTAAGTACCTAGTACAGTGCCTGACATAATAAATCATTATATATATATATATAGACTAAATAATTCATGTTTAGCTTCTGCATCAGTTAAAAGAAAAAAAAAAAACATACAATTTATTTTCCACCAACCCACTCCAGTATTCTTGCCTGGAGATTCCCATGAAAAGAGGCGCCTGGCTGGCTATAGTCCATGGGGTCGCAAAGTCGGACACAACTGAAGAGACTGAGCATGCATGAGTGCTTGCACAAGCTAATCCTTCTCTCGAAGTAATATTTATTCTTTTCACTTCGTTTTGTACTTCATTCTATTTTTATGTGAAAAGACTCATTTTTTTTTCAAATATGAATTAGAAGGCTAAAGACAGCCAAATCTCAACAAAAGAGAGAATGAGAAAGTAAAGTTAGATTTCAACTTTGGAAGGAAGGTATTGGTTTATATCTGTTCTCCTTTGTAGTAAGGCAGGGTTAGCTTAATTATTTATAAGCCTTTCTTAATAAGCATCGAACATCAATCTTGGGTTTTCAGCAATGACAGCCACTATCGCCACAAGAGTTGTATATTCTTTGGATTTACAGTCTTCATCACTTAGAGATTTTCTTAATTTTTGCATGCATCTCCTAGTTCATATTTTTCATTCTTTGTCTTTTTTGTATCAGTTTGTTACATATTTGTAAATAGCTACCATCTTACCTTTAAGTAGGTTGATTTGACTGAACATGTCTTATTCTTTCAACCTTTCCTCATTTTCTAAACTGTTCTTCAAAATCTTTCTTGTTATCTCTTCAATTGTTCATGTTTTTCCCCATATGTATCACTATTGTATATACATTTATGTGTGAGCATGATAATGAATGATGCCCAAAAGTATGTACTATTTTATCTGAGCTTTCATTCTAGTGAATATGATTATGTTGCTTTCACATATTTTTCTTTTTAATTTCCTGTATTTTCCTTTGATTTATTCTGGATTCTTTTTCTCTTTTAAACATTTACACTTAGGTTAATAAATTTACTTATGGAAATATTGATGAATAAATAAAAAAGTATGAAATGAAGTGGATCCAAAGTGTTGTGTCATTTTTGCTCTTATGACCCTCTTAAAAGTAGGAAGCATTAATTTTGGACAAACTACTTGGATATGAACTTTTCCTTTTTTTTGAATTTATATGTTAATATAACTGGTAGAATTAGATTATTAGTATTTAGCTCTTTATATCCATAAAGCAGTTCTCAGCACTTTTTAAATAATTCATTGAATATTTTGCTGCAGGGTTGCTGTGTTCTCAAAATTATATAAATCATATGATTGAAAGGAGAAATGCAAGAATTTATAGTTTTGTAAAGAAATTTTATATGCATATCATGTAGCACAAAAGTGTCATGAAAATACAATAAAATCAATGTTTTCATTGAGTATACAGTAAAATCAGAGAAAGGTACAATATTAAATGTCTATTTATTTTGTAGTTTTTGCATTTATTTTGATCACACACATCTGAGAATCAGGTTTGAGACAGGAAATGTGCTTTGACCAAAATAAAATATTCTGATTAAAGTCAATGGGGGACAATGGACTTATGATTGACACCTAGTTTTATTTTAACACCTCTCCCCATTAAAAAAGAAGAGAAAAAAGCATTTTCAGAACACACTGCTTCTTTTTTGGAATATATTAAAACATCTGACTTTTTTTAAGAAACATTGACTTCCTAAAAATAAACACAATATACAATAATTTTTCCAAATGATTTATCAGAGAGAATTCTGAAATTATTACCATAATGAATAAGGTACCAGTACATTGTTTATAATCCAGGATGCCTAGACATTCTGATGACTATATCTCCATGTTGGAAAGCATAGTTCTGCAAAGACAAGCTCTTTTTCTATTTTCAAGTGCTCGCTTAAATTCAGATTTTATAAACTGAACTCCCCAACATGATCTTTTAATCTATCTGTATTATAACAATCCATATATACCTACCATCAGAATGTTTTATCAAGTAAGAGTTGTGTTAAAGTACAAATGTTCATCAGGTTTCCCTGGTGGCTCAGATGGTAAAGAATCTGTCTGCAGTGCAGGAAACTCAGGTTCAATCCCTGGATCAGAAAGATGCCTTGGAGAAGGAATCCACTCCAATATTATTGCCTAGGGAATTTTATGGACAGAGGAGCCTTGTGGGCTATAGTTCATGGGGTTTCAAAGAGTCAGACATTATTGAGTGACTAACACACACATCATAAATGTTCAAAAAGATAAAAGCACAATTTTCATATACAAATATAAAACTAACATAACTTAAAATCAAACTCTAATTAATAAAGGAAAAAGTAGAAGCAGTGAAAGATTTTATCTTCTTGAACTATAAAATTGCTACAGATGGTGACTGCAGCCATGAAATTAAAAGATGCTTGCTCCTTGGAAGGAAAGCTGCGGCAAACCTAGACAATGTGTTAAAAACCAAAGACATCACTTTACCGACAAAGGTCCGTATAGTCAAAGCTATGGGTTTTTTTTCAGTAGTCACATATGGATGTGAGAGTTGGATCATAAAGAAGACTGAGCGCTGAAGAATTGATACTTTCGAATTGTGGTTCTGGAGAAGACTCTTGAGAGTCCCTTGGACTGCAAGGAGATCAAACCAGTCAATTCTAAAGGAAATCAACCTTGAATAGTCATCTGTAGTACTGATGCTAAAGCTGAAGCCCCAGTACTTTGGCCACTTGATGAGAAGAATCAATTCATTTGTAAAGATTATTGATTCTGGGAATTTGTTTTCTACCTTGGAACTTTAACTGTGGAACTTTTACCAGTTTGGAACTTTCCCCAATTACTTTAGAACTTTAATAGAACCTTAATTATTAAGCATTTTAAAGTTCTGTTAATTATATTGTTTGGGGGCCATAATTTCCCCAAGGTAGAAATCAATTGTATCTCTACTGGACAAAATTTATTTTCATTTCTATGGAAAATCATTACATGCATTACTATCAGTTTTCTGAGGCTTCCCAGGTGGTGCAATGGTAAATAATCTGCCTGCCAAGCAGAATATGAGAGTTTGATCCCTGGATCAGGGAATATACCCTGAAGGAGAAATGGCAGCCCACTCCAGTATTCTTGTGATATCAAATTAATATTAATTATGTGTGGATATATATAATAGATAGAGACATAGTCTCTGTCTGACTATGTAATCAGACTGTGCAAAATACTTTAGAGTTTAATGATCCTTACCCATTTCATCTTCCAAACAACATTTTTTTTCATTTGAAGGGTAAGTGGTTTAACATAAAATTCTGAGGACCAGAAATATTTTGCAAAATTCTATCTCATTGCTTTTGTCGGTTTCCCTCATTTTGTTTGCTCTTCTCACAGTATAATCATATTGATTAAACTACTCCTTACAGATTTGTATTGAGTTTCATATTACATGTCTTGATATGTTTACCCACTTCTCCACTTAGAAAATGATATTTTTGAATTACATTTTTCTTTTTTGCTGAACAAGTTGGTAGCACATTTTGAAATCCTAGCGAGTTGAAATATCAGATTTCCAATTGTTCATCTTAAGTTACCAATTAAATATTCTCTGGGATCAGACATTAGATCAACATCCAAAAATGTGTCCTGTAAAGTTTTGTATACTTTTTTCTTTCCCTGTTATTGACCACTTTTCTCCTCTAACTATCCTCACCACATTTAACTGCCTCAATTGTGCCATATGCTCACCTCCTTTTTATAATTGGGAAATTTATCCAAAGTAAGAGGTTGCTGCTGCTGTTAACAGTCGCTTCAGTCGTGTCCGACTCTGTGCGACCCCATAGACGACAGCCCACCAGGCTCTGCCGTCCCTGGGATTCTCTAGGCAAGAACACTGGAGTGGGTTGCCATTTCTTTCTCCACTGCATGAAAATGAAAAGTGAAAGTGAGGTCGCTCAGTCGTGTCCGACTCTTCTCTACCCCACGGACTGTAGCCTACCAGGCTTTTCTGTCCATGGGATTTTCCAGGCAAGAGTACTGAAGTGGGGTGCCATCGCCTTCTCCAAAGTAAGAGGTTGAATTTGGTTAAATACAGTTTTTATCTCTTTCTCTGGTTTATGTTCCATTCCCATTTTCCTACTTTGTTTACATCAAAAGAAGTTTCTTAGTTGCAGCAAATTAAGCTGACTGGGCTCTTTTCCCCATGGAGGCTTATTGTGCCACAATTAGACAACCCATGTGCCACAACTAAGACCCCATGCAGCCAAATTAATTAATTAATTAAAAAAAAACTCTTGCTTATATGTGAGTTAAATTAGTTCCAGAAACATCACTTACATTAATACTTTTTATAAATAAAAGTGAAAATAATATTATTTCTCCCACATTAGAAAGACTAAATGAAGATACATTGTTTGAGCAAGTGTCACTGAAACACTTTTTATAAGCGAATTTACATATTTTTTGAATATGATGAAGTGCATCTATAAGATTGCTAAATAAAACAAAATGAATTATAAGTTTACATAAAATGTATATATAGTATATGTAAGTACATATGTACGTCTGTGCCTACGGCAACAGAAAGTAGGGTTGAATAGTTTTGCTTACCCCTCTCCCACATTTCCTATAAATTCTAATAATACTTCCCCTGATGGAGTCTACAGTATGTGTGAAGTTGAAGATTTCATCTATAATTTGACCTCTATTGTAGTTCATAATGGTAGAGGATCTCTAGTTAAAGGAAGAATCAAACTTGAGAAGCTCTGCTTTGGACAGAACTTACCTTCTAAAATAATAGATATAGAAAAGAAAGGCTGAAGGATATCAAGATGGAGAACACGGAGAGATTTTCAATTATCTTTGGTGAATAGGTTTTTCTTCTGATGCTAACCATTCCTATTGTAAAAGACCTGATCATGTAAGTGAGATAGAGGAAAAGGCCAGGCTAGGCCATTTGGAACGTGAGAAATGAATGTAAAGGGTCACAAAAGCTCAGGATGGCAAAACTAAAAAAAAAAAAGTTGGTCTGTCACTTAAAACACTGCTGTGCTTTTAAGAAGTTTCTAATGTTATTGATTGAAAGAAACATCATTAACTTATACAAATATGTTCTCTTATGATTTCAGTTTTTCTTATTTTGAAAGTAAATAGTTAAATTGGTGTTAGAGTCAACTTGGTTGATTTCTTTGTGGTGAGTCTAAGCTTGGTCATCTTTCAATTTTTAACCCAACCATTAAGAACGGCCTTTTATTCATTGTTTCGTTGATTTACACAATAATCAACTAACTGTTAAAGACTTCTTAGAAAAGTCATCATATGATTAAAAAGCCAGCAGTCTACAAAGCTAGAAGTTTGTTCAGATATTCAGGCAGATTCCTAATCTAAAGAAATGAGAATCAGGAACCACATCAAACATGTGTTTAGTCTTTAGGAGTCTATATAGGCACTATTGCCCACTATCCAGAGGTATAGTCCCCAAAATAGGATTACTTAGGAAAGTTTTATGAGCTTTTTAACTTCTCAGTGAGTAAATGACCTCACACTTAAACCCAGATATGTTTGCGTCCAAAATTTTTACAAATGTGTCATGATAATATAAACTGGTAACAATGGGGGAAACTGAATGGGAGATATATGGAAAAGTTTATACTATGTTTGAACCTGCCTGCAATTTAAAATGATTCTAAATGAAAAACATATAAAATATCTTTCACTGTTTTCATTCTAGCTTTTGTTTGTTTTTGCCCTATTTCTCTGCCCACACCCTCAGCAAAAACCTCTCAGCTGGTAAGCATTGACATCATTTTCCATTTTTCTTTTAAATATACTCTGGCTTTCATGCTCCCTAATTCACCAAAAACTCTTTTATCAAGATGGCCAATGAAATCACAATGCTAAATAAGAGGTGAGTTTTCAGTCTTAATTTTCCTTTACCACTCAGCAACATCGACTCAGTGCATGACTCTCCCACCTGCTCAAACGCCAATGATCTTCCTCCTCTATAATCAGGTACTTTGTACAGGTTCTATTGTTGGTTCTCTCCCCTCTTTCCAATACTAAATCACTGGAGCATCCCTGCACTTTATCCTTTTTTCATCTCTCATCTAAACTCTTCCTTTTAATGATCACTTCCAATACCACTGACATAATATTATCTTTATTCCAAGATACCCAAATTTATTGTTTCTGCTTAAACCTTATCCTTGAACTCTAATTGCCAATTTGATTTCTCTACATGGATATTCAAAAAGCATGTAAACTTAACATATCTAAAAGTGAACTCAAGTTCTTCATCTACTAAATCAGCTATAACAGTCTTCCCAACCCAGTTTAATATGCCTCTTTCCTTTCACTTGGTCCAGCCAAAATCTTGGAGACATTCTCCATTCGTGCATTTAACAACCTATACTAAGTTCAGACAGAAATCTTATAACCTCTTATTTAAAAATATGTCCTTAGTTCAGTCATTTCTCATTCCATTCATTGCTACACTCTGGCCTAAGCCTCCAGGTGCGTTTTTCCTGATTTATTTCAGTAGTCTGTGTGTGAACTCAGCCACTTCAGTCGTTTCCAACACTTTGCTAACCCATGGACCTCCCAGACTCTTCTGTCCATGGGATTTCCCAGGCAAGAATATTGGAGTGGATAGCCATCCCCTTCTCCAGGGGATCTTCCCTGACCCAGGGATCGAACCCTCATGTTTTGTGTTGCAGGCAGATTCTTCACCTGCTGGGCCATCAGGGAAGTCTATTCCAGTAGTCTACAAAATAGAAATCAATGCTCCTTCCTTATCTCCCTAAGTAAAGAATCTCTTTCCCATAAAGTAGCCAGCACAACTCCCATTTTACTCAGAATAGAAGTGTTAATCATTTCAAAGGCTTGAAGACTGTATTCTGTTTGTTTGTTTTTTAGTCGCTCAGTTGTGTCCAATACTTTGTGATCCCATGGACTATAGCTGACCATGCCTCTTTGTCCATGGAATTTCACAGGCAAGAATCCTGAGTGGCTTGCCATTTCCTCCTCCAGAGGATCTTCTTGGCCCAAGGATTGAGCACAAGTCTCTACATCTCCTGCATTGCAGGCATATTCTTGACTGCTGAGCCATGAGGGAAGCCCTGAAGACTCCATACCACATGGCTTCTTGATAATTTCTGCCATCATTTATACTTCCGTCTTTCACACTAGCTGCCTTTGTTGTTTTTCCAAGTACGGTATCCTCTCAGACCCTTTGCATTGACTTTTTTTCATTCCTGAGATGCTCTTTTGCTAGATATATGCAAGACTTTATCCTTGGCCTCCTTTAAAACTTTGTTTCTTTCTTCTCAGTGAGGACCTCACTGATCATATTATTTTAAATTGTAGAACCTACAACCTTGTCACTTTCCATTCTCATTTTGCTTAGTTTTTATTGAAATCATCTTCTAACATTTTATATAAACTATTTATTTCATGAAGCTTATTATTTGCCTCATGAAGACAGAAATCGACAAATTTCTTCACATAGAAGACAGTAAATAAATACTTGCTAAGGGGATGAATGGGGCTTCCCTGGTGGCTCAGACAGTAAAGTATCTGCCTGAACTGTGGGAGACCCGGGTTCAATCTCTGGGTTGGGAAGATCCCCTGGAAAAGGAAATGGCAACCCACTCCAGTACTCTTGCCTGGAAAATTCCATGGATTGAGGAGCCTGGCAGGCTACAGTCCATGGGGTTGCAAAGAGGGCATGAATAGGTTGACTTATGATAATGGTATATTAATCCTGAATAGGGATGTTATCTATTTCTGTTTATAAATTGACATGATATCTATATTGAGAATCATTCTTACAGCAAACCTCTCCTATAAGAGGGCAGGGAGGCAAAATCCTGTACCTCCTTTTTCAAATCAATAGTTTTCTGTAGCCTAGATGCATGTATGTATTTTGCACAACCAAAAACATTAAATTGATTTACTTAGTACCCATCTGTGTAAAGCACTATATTTTCTTCTACTGAAATATTGTAAAATAGAAATTTGTCCCCCAGTAAATTTTATTGGAATGTGTTTTGAATGAAACTGTTTGCCCCCTCTCCAATTTAACTCAATATGAGACAGATCTATTTATCAAGAGTATTTTTATAATAGAGACCAATTAAACCTGACAGCTTATTCATAATGGTTTTGTGTGTGTGTGTGTGTGTGTGTGTGTGTCATAGCAGCTCAGATATATTACACTAAGAAGACAATATAATGCAGAGTATAGTAACAAGCATTATTAGACTTCAGAGTGTTTGCTGCTTATCTATATTTTCCTTTTAATTATTGTATTTTATATTGACAGGCTTTAGAGCAGAAAAAGATGAGAAATGCTGCTTTATTTAACTTCAGGAAACACATTTTAATAGCTTACTACTATTATAGCTTATAAATAGATGGTTGGATAAAAGTGTTAAATTTTGCCCTTATTCTTTCATGAGTCTTGGTAAAGAGAAAAAAAGGGAAGTATAGTCCTCAGATATTAAAAGTACTTAAAGCATACTATTTATTTTAGCCACTGTTCTAATAATTTTACAAATAATAACCCATTTAATCCTTTTAGTAACTCTATGAGGTAGGTACTGTTATTATCCTTATTTTTCAGATGAGGAATGTGAAGCACAATGAGGAAATGGCACCCCACTCCAGTATTGCCTGGAAAATCCCATGGAAGGAGGAGCCTGGTAGGCTACAGTCCATGGGGCTGCAAAGAGTTGGACATGACTGAGCAACAAGGATACAAAGGATACAAGGATATCACTTCAAGGATACAAAGAAACTAGGTGGTGGAGCAAGGTTTGAAGACTGTGTGTGCTTAACACTACATGCTTTTGTCCTTTTTCCATCTACTTTGCTTAGCCTTGCCTAAACTAACAATTATCTCCTACGTCCAAGGAGAGGTGGCTGTGTGGGCACAGGAGGGCCTAGAGGAGCTACCCCATGTTGAAGGTCAGGAAGGGCAGCGGTGAGGAGCGGCGGTGAGGAGATACTCCTTGTCCAAGGTAAGGAGCAGTGGCTGCATTTTGCTGGAGCAGCCGTGAAGAGATACACCAAGCCCAAGGTAAGAGAAACCCAAGTAAGATGGTAGGTGTTGCAAGAGGGCATCAGAAGGCAGACACACTGAAAGCATACTCACAGAAAACTAGTCAATCTAATCACACTAGGACTACAGCCTTGTCTAACTCAATGAAACTAAGCTATGCCCACAGGGCAATCCAAGACCAGCGGGTCATGGTGGAGAGGTCTGACAGAATGTGGTCCACTGGAGAAAGGAATGGCAAACTACTTCAGGTGTCAGCAATATGTGAACTGTGAACTTCCTGATATTCAAGCTGGTCATAGAAAAGGCAGAGGAACCAGAGATCAAATTGCCAACATCTGCTGGATCATGGAAAAAGCAAGAGAGTTCCAGAAAAACATCTATTTCTGCTTTATTGACTATGCCAAAGCCTTTGACTGTGTGGATCACAAGAAACTGTGGAAAATTCTGAAAGAGATGGGAATACCAAACCACCTGACCTGCCTCTTGAGAAATCTGTATGCAGGTCAGGAAGCAACAGTTAGAACTGGACATGGAACAACAGACTGGTTTCAAATAGGAAAAGGAATACTTCAAGGCTGTATATTGTCACCCTGCTTATTTAACTTATATGCAGAGTACATCATGAGTAAGGCTGGACTGGAAGAAACACAAGCTGGAATCAAGATTGCCGGGAGAAATATCAATAACCTCAGATATGCAGATGACACCACCCTTATGGCAGAAAGTGAAGTTCCGTCTAGTCAAGGCTATGGTTTTTCCAGTGGTCATGTATGGATGTGAGAGTTGGACTGTGAAGAAGAAGGCTGAGTGCTGAAGAACTGATGCTTTTGAACTGTGGTGTTGGAGAAGACTCTTGAGAGTCCCTTGGACTGCAAGGAGATCCAACCAGTCCATTCTGAAAGAGATCAGCCCTGGGATTTCTTTGGAAGGAAGGATGCTAAAGCTGAAACTCCAGTACTTTGGCCACCTCATGCGAAGAGTTGATTCATTGGAAAAGACTCTGATGCTAGGAGGGATTGGGGGCAGGAGGAGAAGGGGACGACAGAGGATGAGATGGCTGAATGGCATCACTGACTCAATGGACATGAATCTGAGTGAACTCCAGGTGTTGGTGATGAACAGGGAGGCCTGGCGTGCAGGGATTCATGGGGTTGCAAACAGTCAGACACGACTGAGCGACTGAACTAAACTCAACTGAACAATTATCTTCTAATGTACTCCTTTACTGGGGACAATGAAAGTACCCACAGTTTTTATTTTTTCTTTATTTCTTTCTTGTATTTATTTATTTATTTGGCTGTACCGGTCTCAGTTGCAGCATACAGGGTATGTTAGTTGTGGCATTCCGGATCTATTCCCATGAACAGGGATCAAACCCAGGCCCCCTGCATTGGGAGCTCAGAGTCTTAGCCACTGGGCCACCAGAGAAGTCCCAGCTATACTCCAGTTTCAAACCTTAACTCTTTTATACTGTCATTCTAACTTCTTCTCTTAGCCGCCTATGTGCTCCAGAGATTTCAGCTATGAACTTTATGCTGATGTCTTCCAATTCGCCATGCCCAGGCCCACATTTTCATGAGCTCAAAATCCCAAGTACTTAAAAAATGTCAAAAATCAAGCTCATCCTCCTATGCTACTCCTATTTCTTGATTGATCTATCACTAGATGGTGGAGCAAGGTTTGAAGACTCTGTGTACTTAACACTAAATGGTTTTGTCCTCTTTCCATCTACTTTGCTTGCTGCTGCTGCTGCTTCTAAGTCGCTTCAGTCGTGTCCGACTGTGCAACCCCAGAGACGGCAGCCCACCAGGCTGCCCAGTCCCTGGGATTCTCCAGGCAAGAACACTGGAGTGGGTTGCCATTTCCTTCTCCACTTTGCTTAGCCTTGCGTAACAATTATCTCCTAATATACTCCTTTACTGGGGACAATGTACTTACCTACAGTTATTTTCAGAGTGTTTTGAGAACTGATGATACACTTACTAAGCTGGCACATTGCAGCACACTGAGTCCATTAGTATTTTCTGAGCTTATCTCAGAATAACCCAGAGGTGAGGAACTTTAGTTTGTTATCATTATATCCACAGCATCTATTGTAGATACCTGATACACAGAAAGAGACTTTTAGTGTAATAAATAACATTTACAGAAGATCCAATTCTACTTGAATAAAACTTGTACTAATAGGCTATGTTATGGTAGTAAATAGGTCTCAAACTCTATAGATTTAAGATTAAAAAAAAAAAAGAGATGTCTCACATAAAATTCAATGTGGATCAGGTAACTCTTTACAATTTGAAGTTAGATAATCTGGAAGAATAACCTCCAAATTGTTGCATCAGTGCTAGGGTGAGTGCTATGAAAGAGTAATTTGTGTTGTAAAAATCTTAAAGATTTTAATGCAGGCTGAAGTTTGAGAATCACAAATGTCTAACTGAAAATACTAAGGTCAAGAAAATATTTGTTTGTACAGAATTACGTAGCAAATTGTTGATCTTAAAGAGAATTCAGTTTGAGTTCCAGCAATATTGGCTTTCCTGCATGAATTTGACCTAACAGTTTTTATTGTATTTATTTGTTTTCTATTATGCCTTCCTTCATAAAGTCCTAAATTTATTCAATATTTTATGTGATAAATTCTTATGAATACTTTGGTAAAAACATTTTATAAATATCAAAATATTTAGGTTATATGAAAACAAATAAATAAAAAATGATATTACTTATACCCTGATCAAGCTGCTTTGCTTTTCTGCTAGTCTTAAGATACATCGTGTGTATGGCAACTTGTTAAGATTATCCAAGAACAACTTCATCATGACTTGATAAAAATTGAAAATAAATGAGATAATAGATTAAAACAATAGAATGCAACATGCACATAAATACAACATCTAAAGCAATTGTCTCTACTTGATGGGTATTCTAAACTTAGGTCAGAGAAACCACTCTGGTCATTAGCTGCCTAACAGAATGTTGTTCACACAAGTTCCCTTTTAACATATTGCATTCAGTATATGCTAGAACATATATTATTTCAGAACATAAAATTCACTTCCCATTTGGAATATTAGTTACAGAAAATACTTTCCTTGTGGCTTTTCCCAATTTTTTTCAAGAGCTTCATAGATTTCCCATAGATTTAACTTTAAAGTGTTTGGAAATTTTGATGGAAATTTTAAAACTTTAATAAAGTAAAATGGGACAAGCAATATGTGGCTAAATGTCACTAATATTAATGTAGTTGGTCTGAAATCTCCAAGCATTATGCATTTTGACATTCTTTGAAAAGGGCTTTTGTTTTACTTAAAGCCTTACAGCAAATTTATTAACATTTTTCTCTTTCACTACTATATTTAACCTGTGCATCCTGGAGTACTACCCTCTGTGATTACCAAGGAGGTTGACAATTGGAAAATGGTGAAGATAAATTATACTTATCAACCACGCCATGACTGGCAGTTAACTCCAGCCTTTATCCCCAAGGCACTGCTTCTTGAATCTAATTAAGGCAAACTTATTCTATATCCATAACTGCAAAGTATTTCACATCAGGTTTTAAAGTATGTTTAAAGAACAATACTAAACATCTTTTAAAGTAAAAGCTTTAGTATGAGGCAAGTGTTTTAATATTATCTTTTTAAAGCTATGTGAACATAGGCATTTAATATAACAACTTGAATATATATATATATATATATACATACAACAATATCAACCTTGCTTAAAAAGTTACTATGTTTATACCTACATATAGGCATCAATATGCATTCTAAATCTCAGATGGTTCAGATGGTAAAGAATCTGCATGCAATGTAGGTGTCACCATTTCAATTCCTGGTTCTAAAAGATTCTCTGGAGAAGGGAATGGCTACCCACTCCAGTGTTCTTGTCTGGAGAATTCCATGGACAGAGGAGCCTGGTGGGTTACAGTCCATCAGGTTGCAAAGAGTCAGACATGACTGAGTAACTAACACAATAACAATAATAATAACATTGGCATATGCATTCTAAATCTAATCTAAGTTTTGACATGGTTAAAAGAGTTCAAGCTTTTTATAGCAATAGTTAACTTCACTATAATATTTCAATAAATATATGTTTTTAAGTATTCCAGATTGTATACACATAGACCTCATATACCATGCAAAGATACTCTTTTGTGTCTTTGACAATCACTTTTTTAGCACCTTTAATTATTGTTGTCTTACTGTACATTGTAGAGGAGATGGAGAAACAAGACAAATAAATTTGTAAAGCACAAACCTGCAAAATATTTATCGCGGACTGTGTGATGTGTGTGTGTGTGCTTAGTCATGTCTGACTTTTTGCAACCCCATGGACTGTGGCCCACCAGCTTTCTCTGTCCATGGAATTTTCCAGGCAAGAATACTGGAATGGGTTGCCATTTCCTACTCTAGGTGATAGTGTGATAGCAAAATTTAATCAGATATTTAACTGATATTTTATACTGCAATATTCAACGTTTGCCACAAAAGCAACATAATATGAAGTGTAAATAGATTACATAACACCACACTGCTTTTCTTTTTGCATGTGAATAAAACAAATCTGAACTATATAAAATTCAGTATAAGTTTTCATTATACTGGAAGAAAGTATATATGGGAAGAAAGTATATATTTCATTATACTTGGAAGAAAGACCTCATATTCTTGGAACTGAGGGTATTACAGTGAATAACTTAGATAAGCTCCTTGCTGTCATAGTCTGCAAGATCTAGTGACAGGTGGGGATGAGACAGGGACTAGTAAACAACTGATTATATCAATGGGATAGGTTGAAAAAGTGATAAAGTGTTATGAAGAAAATAAAAGGATGCTGAGAAGAAAATCAGTGGTTGATGATGCTGCTGCTGCTGCTGCTAAGTCGCTTCAGTCATGTCTGACTCTGTGCGACCCTATAGACAGCAGTCCACCAGGCTCCCCCATCCCTGGGGTTCTCCAGGCAAGAACACCTGGAGTGGGCTGCCATTTCCTTCTCCAATGCATGAAAGTGAAAAGTATGAGAATCTTAAAAAAGTTAGATATTATGGTCAAGGAAGGCTTTACTCAGGAGGTGAAATGTAATCTGACCCTTGAAAAATAAGCTAACCAGGCTATTTTGTGGAGGAGCATTATAGACAGAAGAATAACAGATAAAATATATATATATGAAACAGGAACAAAGTATAAGTTCAAGGAAGAGTAATTTATTGAAAAATAATTATTAAGGGAAAGAGTATAGAGTCAGAGGATTACCTCATATTCAGTATTGAGAACAATAGAAATTGAACTTTTATATACACTGAAGCTAACCTGAGCTCACTTCCAGCTCTAATCATGATCTTGACAATTATTAGGACAGTGGTGGCTTGAAGGGAAAACCAAGTTTCCTAATCAAGGGAAAGCTGCACAGAATGTTTTAACAGTATTTTTACAGCTATAGAACACTGTAGGTTTGTAACACAAGCAATCAAAATAAAAACCAAGAAAAAGTAAAACTAAACCCCAAATATTAGTCCTACAGCAGAAATAAAGAAAGAGGATTAATAAAATACAAAAGGAAAAGTTGAATTATGAAACAAAACATGTTTCTTGTTTTGGGCCATTATGGTATTATACATAAAAGCAAACAATTAAGTGATTAGTGAGTTGTTAAAGAAAATAATTCCTCCAAATTCAGAAATGAGTACCAAAGTTGACTACAAGTAACCTTAGCACATGAAACTCATCATTCTGAACATCTCAGAAAATGTGGAATGAAATTTAAGATTTTCACTTGAAAGAATGTATTCTTGATTACGTAGGAAACAACTAGTAAAATTCACAATTAAATAAAAATAGTGATATTATCTCAGTAGTTTCTAAAAAACATACTGCAAGATTCAACATTCACTCCTAATAACATTTTCGAGAGAAAATGTTACTTGATACAACAAATGTATCTATCTCAAACTAAGAGCCAATCTATGTTTGACAGTGAATTTTCCTATACATTGTCATTGTCACAAGATACCAGGGGGTCTCTTTCACGGAACCATTATTTATTTATTGGCAGCACTAGGTCTTTGTTGCTGTGATTGTACGGTCTCTCCCCAGTCGTGGCAAGCAGGAACTTCTCTTCATTACAGGGCAAGGGCTTCTCTTGGTGTTCTGGCCTCAGTAGTTGCAGCTCATGGGCTCTAGAGTGCGGGTGCTGTGTTTATGCGCATGAGATTAGTTTCTCTGCAGCATGTGGAATCTTTCAGGATCAAGGATCGAGTTTGTGTCCCTAATAGTGGCAGGTAGATTCCTATCCACTGCACCACCAAGAAATCCATGGAACCATTTTAAACTTCATTTGAAACTGGTGCTAACTCCATTTATTTAAAAATTATCAGCAAAAAGGTATAATAGGAAAAATGAAGCAAACTACCAATATTTGTAGATAACATGCCTCTGTTCCTAGAAAGTCAAAAAGAATCATCTGACAATGGGTAAAAATGAAAGCAGTTAAGCAGAGTAGCCAGTTTATAAATGATGTATGAAATCAGTAACTTTGTTTTGTATCAATAATAATCCATTAAGCCTATGAAGAACTTGATATTAATAGTAACACAAGAAAGCACCTATGAACAAAATTGCCAATAAATTCATGGAAACAAGAGCAAAGGTACAAAATTGTACTAAGAAGAAAAAGAAGAGGTGGCTTGCCTGTATGGAGAGCCACATCTGTTCTAGATTAGGAAGACTCGGGATTATAATTATACCATTTCACCTATAAATTAGCAAATAAATATTTGTGGATGCTCAGCCACTCTGTCGTGTCTGAATCTTTGCCATACCATAAATTGTAGCCCATCAGGCTCCTCTATCCATAGTATTTCCCAGGCAATTATACTGGAGTTGGTCGCCATTTTCTTCTCCAGGGAATCTTCCTGACCAGGGATCAAACACATGTCTGTCTAGTGTCATACATTGGCAGGTGGATTCTTTACCACTGAGATATCTGGGAAGCAGCCTATAGGTATGTTGATTCTAATGTAAATATCAAGCATGTTTTAAAATAATAGACACCAATTCTAAAATGTGTTATCCAATGGATATAACCCGGGCATTTTTGAAGAGAAATATGAATTAGCAGTTGAAGATAAGACAATTTTGGAGGAGGATAGTCCTGTCAGAGAGAATACGAATTATAATATTATGATAATCAAAACAAAGTGATTCTAGCACCTTTTAGGTGATAAACAAGGCAATAAATTAGAAAAACACTGAAGAATATTCAACTATTTATAAGAATTTATCATCACTTCATGGGAAATAGATGTGGAAACAGTGTAAGACTTTATTTTGGGGGGCTCCAAAATCACTGCAGATGGTGATTGCAGCCATGAAATTAAAAGATACTTACTCCTTGGAAGAAAAGTTATGACCAACCTAGATAGCATATTCAAAAGCAGAGACATTACTTTGCCAACAAAGGTCTGTCTAGTCAAGGCTGTGGTTTTTCCAGTGGTCATGTATGGACGTGAGAGTTGGACTGTGAAGAAAGCTGAGCACCAAAGAATTGGTGCTTTTGAACTGTGGTGTTGGAGAAGACTCTTGAGAGTCCCTTGGACTGCAAGGAGATCCAACCAGGCCATCTTAAAGGAGATCAGTCCTGGGTGTTCTTTGGAAGGACCGATGCTAAAGCTGAAACTCCAATACTTTGGCCACCTCATGCGAAGAGTTGACTCATTGGAAAAGACCCTGATGCTGGGAGGGATTGGGAATAGGAGGATAAGGGGATGACAGAGGATGAGATCACTGGATGGCATCACTGACTCAATGGACATGAGTTTGGGAAAAGTCCAGGAGTTGGTGATGGACAGGGAGGCCTGGCATGCTGCGATTCATGGGGTTGCAAGGAGTCGGACATGACTGAGCAACTGAACTGAACTGATTATACAAAAAAATATCTAATTTCAAAGTCCACAAGTATTGGTATTTGACACGTGTAAACACAATGGATATTCAGCAGTATTTGTCAAATTACATTGTATTAAATGTATCTGTGGCAGGAGAGAAAACAATAGTATATGCTTTGGCCTGGAAAAATCATCTGTGATAACATAAAATATAAAATTTTGTAGATTTGGGGAAAAATATTTTCTTTTTAAAATTTTCATTGGCCTTTTTGTTTTAGTTTTTGGCAGTATTCTTACACTGCACAACTATAAACCACAAAAATATTATTACTTGAACAACTAGTCATTTATATCCATGATTATCACTTACAAGTCTTCCCATGATATTTCAATCTCTATATTCTATCTAGGTGAAAATCATGCAAACTATTTCAAAATAATTCCATTTGTGAGTTCTCCAACCTTTTCACCCAGACTGCTAGTGGTTGTCTATTTCAAATATGGGAAAAAAACAACAACTGACGATTATAATTTTAACTTCCTGGCAATGTTCTTATATCTGCAAAATGTATATATCATAGTTATGATTAATTCTCTGTGTCATCAATCCTTTCACTAGTAATGATATTCTTTTAGGAAATTTGATTATACAATTTCCCTTCCATGTTGATCTCCATAACAATCTGTTAGAATGGTGAATGAAAGAAGTGAAAATACTTTGTACATTATTAAATGGACTGTGCACATTGCACCAAAAACTTAACTATATATAAAGAAGCATGCAAATTCATTTTCATTTCAGAGAAAGCTAAATTTGAATGAATGATTGTTGAGGTCCTTTAATGGACCAGAACCTGGTGGTCCAGAGTCGACCGATAAGAAAGTAAAGGAGAGAGAAAGAGGCTGATATTTCTTGGTTTATGCAGAAAGCCACTAAAGCCACTGAATGGGGCTTGTTCTGTTCACGAAGGCCTCAGGCGCCCTCTCGATGACGTGAAGGCGCAGGGCACCTTCTCGGGAGGGTCTTAAGAAGCCCGGGCAGGAAAGTGAACTCAGAGAGCCTCTGCGCTCCAGGGGATCAGCCTGAAAAAGAAAGGGAGAGAGAGAGAGAGAAAGAGAGAGAGAGAAAGACACAGGGGGACCAGACCTCTGCTGGAACAAAGGTGTTTTAATTAACATAGTGTGTGTATATATACAGTCTTACAAAGTTGTTATTCTTAGCAAAGATAAAGATTAAAATTCCAGACTTAAAAAACATAGGCAATCCATATTAAAGAGAGAGATCTGTAAACAACCACTTTTACCGTAAGGTTCACAAGGAGGAAGTGGATACTTATCACTGTATAGAAAAATTAATGAAGGAAATGCCTGGTTTTCAGCCCCCAGGAGAGGCTTGCCTCGCCTCTTAATTAATTCCTGATTATTCAGGAATTAATAGGGAGCAGAGAATTCCTGACAGATCCAAAACAGCACACGGGAAGCCTTCTGTTAAATGTTTCCTGACAATTCCCCTTATTTTATTATATTTGTAAAAAAAAAAAGAAAAAAGGTCTTGACCAAATGAGTTTGGTTAGTATTAACCAACCTTATAGAAAGGTGATGGTAAACAACAAATATAATTATCAAAACAATCACCAAAGTTACAGTTTCAGACCCGGTACAGTGGGTAATATTTTGAAACCATCTTCGTGAGTCTAGTACAGGTAATTTGTTCAGCTAAAGTTTCTAAATTAGGGAAAGAGGGTAAATTTTTGGAAAAAGTTTTAAAGATTTTTTTTTTTTTGCAGTAATTTTACATTGAGAGGCATTATCATGTATATTTTGTAAACGAAATTTGATTTGTTTTCAGTTGTAGGCACTGTGATTGAATTGAACAGGAATAACACAAAATTGAGTAGCTCAAAGAAATAGAGGAGTTAATAGAAATACATAGTTTGTTATTAATACAAGTTACAGAACATAAAAGTCTTATTAAATTGTAAATTTTCTGTGGCTATAACAAAAGGAAGTGGGACAAAGGCCTGTATAAAATATGACTGATAGCGAAAGAAATAGTTACTATGACCACGACTGGTCCCTATGAAATGTCCGGTCCAAGTTCCAAGTTTTTCTGTGCTCTGGTGTTTGCAGCAAGTTTCCAAATGTCTCATTGTTCAGGCCCACACTGTTTATCAAGGACGATCCTAGGACGAGGTGGGGCTCATCTGTGGTCAAGCCACTCAAGAAGTCTTTTGTCATAGTAATGTTTCATCATAGTGTCAGTGCCCTTCATACCTCACACAGTGTTGTTAACATCATCTGAGCAGTCAGATAACCACATACCATGGGGTCCCCAATCAACAATTGTATGATTAGCCACAAAGATTGATTTTTTTGATTTGGTTTGACATTTATCCCAAGGAATGGGAGTATAAGTAAAGTTTTTATAAGTAAACCCTTTGTATAATGTTCTTTGTTCTTTCTCTAACTCTTTCCCTAACTCTTTCTCTAAAGTCTCAGCAGTATAAACATGGTTTATAGACAAAGAAAGGGCATTAAATAATCTAAGCAATGTCTGAAAGTCTTCTTTTGGAGGCAGGACGAAAGCCCGTTTGTCGGCTGACGTTTATGTACAGTTTTGCTGGGCCCATGCACTAGGGAAGGACTTTATAGCCTAGAGAAATGTTAATTAGAGTTC
Organism: Cephalophus harveyi; assembly: GCA_006410635.1. NCBI lineage: Eukaryota > Metazoa > Chordata > Mammalia > Artiodactyla > Bovidae > Cephalophus > Cephalophus harveyi. Next base: position 577,337 of record SJYT01029239.1, on the reverse strand, counting down.
TTTCCTGCCCAGGGTGTGAGGGCTCTTTCATGTACTAGGGAGAAAGCATATGTATAGAGTCATTAGTTGAAATGATTGGTCCTCTCTGTGTCCATTCGACCACCTGTAATAGAGGGGGATTGGGTATTAGTCTGAGCTCGAGCTGGGGGAGGTACAGGCCAAAAGACTGAGCATTGCCAGGAGAATGTATTTAGGACTCCAAGGCAATTCCTGTTGAGAGACCAAATTTTCAGCTCGATTAGTAAGGGTCTTTATTTGTCCCCAAGTGGGAAGATCATAGGGGTGATGCTGCCAAGGGCGGTGCTTTCTGGAGATCTTTAGAGCTGCCACGGCCCGTGCTGGAATTTCTTCTTCCTGGGGTCCTTGTTGTCCCGTCTCCATTTTGAAGGCCAGGGGCCCCCTTGAGTTGAATCTTCCTAAGAGGAAGCCATGTGAATTCGTTGGATCTATCTGGGGAAATACAGGCATACCCCTTTCCCTGTAAGATTAGTTTCTCAGATTTCCATTGTTTTGTTAACCCGTCTTGGTAACAAATGGGCAGAAGAACAGAAGTGTCTTTTAATTTCTTGAAATGTCTCTCTGCTCTCGTTAAGATATCTCCCTGTGTTAAGTTTAAAAAAATTTAAAACAAATAAAGCTATATTAACAATAGTTATAGGTTTAGAAAATATCTTAAAATCTAGTAAAGTCTGCTTTAGATAACGAAGACAGTAGTGTTATAGACAATCCATATTAAAGAGATTTGTAAACAATCACTTTTACCATAAGGTTCACAAGGAGGAAGAAGATACTTATCACTATATAAAAAAACTAATGAAGGAAATGCCTAGATTCTTCAGCCCCCGGGAGAGGCTTGCCTCTCCTCTTAATTCCTGAGTATTCAGGAATTAATAAAGAACAGAGAATTCCTGACAGATCCAAAACAGCACACAGGAAGTCTTCTGTTAAATGTTTCCTGACAAATGATTATGGAAGAAATGATACAATATTGAATAAAATAAAATTCTCCTTGAATGCTAAGTAGAAACTATGTGAAAACATGGATTGAAATGTAGTAGAAATAGTTTTTTTCAATAAAGAAATATGATACATTTAAGACTTCCTTATTGCCATTGGAAAAAAAATGCTACTAAAGGGAATAACACCTATCTGGCAGTCTGGGATATTAACAAAATACTATCATATATTATTTCATTCTGTATTATAGATATTATAATAAAATATCAGATATTATAATAAAATAATAAAAGGTAATATTTCTTATTTATATATGTATAATAAGATACAGGGAATATGTGTACTTAAATATATTTGGGCATGTATGTGTATGTATAAATACAATTTTTTGCATCTGTGATCCCATTAATCATTTAGTTTATTTTTCTTCCCAATCCACATTGTTTTGTCATTACATGAACATAGCACCAGATATAAATACATACATACACATACAGATAAAGATCATTCTATAAAAATCAAGAAATTAATTCTGATTCTCAAGATTTAATCCATTATAAGAAAATGCTACAAAGCAGGACCAATTCTTAAATCCACTTGTAGAATGACGACACTTTCTTCATACCTGAGAAATATTTTTCCTGAATAAATTAGAGACAAATTTGGTGGCTTAAAACTGATCCCTATACTATAAAGACAATAAGGAGTTAACTACAGGCCAGACTTCTCAGTCTATAAGAGGTCCCTGGTGGTCAAAATATCACACTCATTGTGCTGGATTGTTTCAGATGGCACAATTTCTTAATTACTGCTAGTTGCTTCAGAACAGAGACCTAAATACATCTAAAAATCCTGCTGCAATGATGACAATTCTGCTGAGGTTATCTCTGCATCTGCTGTGTGTGACCATGTTCCACATTTACCTTTAAGTTTAAGCAAATTATGAAAGGCAATCCTGTCAAAGCTGTCATCATTGAATATCATCATAATCACATAACTGTTTGGACTTAAGAAAAAAGTTCAAACTGTAAAGGTTTTAGTAGCAGATGGTTGAAGAAGAGAATCTGGAAGGACTTTCCAGTTTTCTTATCTTTAAAATGTCAGGCCATGGCTCTGATGTCAGTTCTGCTAACATGGCAGAGAATGAATCTAGGCTCAGAAAAGAGCACCTGCTTGTCTAAGGTCACTGAGGTAGTGGCAAAGTTGAGGCTTGGACCCAGTTTTCAGTGGCTCCAAATTTCACCATTCCTTCCTGTGTGAATGACTTCTTGCATATCACAATCTGTTCTTACAACCTATATTTTATGGTTTTATGACTCCTGTTGACAGCCTGTGAAGGTTTAAACTCCTCAGGCACTTGTCTTTTTGACTTTCCTTCCAGGCATAGACTAAGAGTTGGGTCAAACTAGCATCTCAGACAGCTAATCATGCAACATGAGAAGCCTGCAGAAGAGTCAGAAAATTCTCCTGTCCTCTCAGTCTTTGCAGGGATGTGGAATAACATAGTTTCAAAATCCACATAGAAGATGACTGGGACATTAACATTGCTCTGCCAAGTTGATTAATTTAGCAAGGCTCTAGAGGTGCAGAAAACTTGCCTGAGAAGACATAATTCTTAGGAGATTTGACAATAGTATTGTTTTATAGAAAAAGAAATAGATCTTTAAACAGGGTACCTTCTAACTTGGTATAACATTGCCAAAAATCATCATAAAACACAACTAGAATTTTAGAGTTTTCCTAATCTGCTAATATTCCAGCCATTTCATTTGGATTAGATTATTTACTTATAAATCACGACTGAGCAACTTCATGCATTGGAGAAGGAAAAGGCAACCCACTCCAGTGCTCTTGCCTGGAGAATCCCAGGGACGGGGGAGCCTGGTGGGCTGCTGTCTATGGGGTCGCACAGAGTCGGACACGACTGAAGCGACTTAGCAGCAGCAGCAGCAAAATGTAATACTTTAAACATTGTACTTTTGAGGAAGGGATTTTGCTTACCAACTTCTCTGTCACTTGAGTTACAAAAGAAAACTTTACCAGATAAAAAAGAGAAAACACACTACTTGTTTCAAACATAGAGATTTTGATGCAAATAATTGATTATGTGTGTGCTACAACAGTTGAGGAACCAATGAAGCAATCTAAAGACTGGTAAAAAGAGAAAGGATCAGATATCATGCCAAAGTCTGAAAGAAAACAAGTGGAAATGATGTTACCAGACCCTGGAAGCCAAGGTAATTCTATCAGATCTAGAGCCATGGTGGAGACTGCCAAGTGGGTGCCGTGAACACGGGGAGAGAAAATATCTGGCAGGTGCTAGAGATGCCACAGTGACTAACACTTGTGACAACATCAGTGGCAGCATGAGAGAGGAAATAAATCTTGATTTCTATTCGCCTAGGTGCTAATATTCTACCAGAGCCTCACGTTTGCTAAATCTAATTCTAAATCATTTGGCAAAAGAGTATGCAGGAATGAGGTTCCTTAAAACAAAAAGCAGAGCAAATAAAAGCCTTGAGATGGGACAGCAATAGGCAAATGTCTGACTCAGTGGCTGTGGCTGCACACTTACAAAGGGATGTGACAAAAGTATTTCAGTGTACACTTATTGATTATTGGTCTACTTCATCAATAATGGATTGAATTTCACCTTTTACTCGTATAACAAATATCGGAGGAGGAAATGGCAACCCACTCCAGTATTCTTGCCTGGAGAGTTCCATGGACAGAGGAGCCTGGTGGGCTACAGTCTGTGGGATCACAAAGAGTCAGACACAACTGAGTGACTAACACATACTTTAACAAATGTACCTTTTCTATCCTGTCACTTTGAATATAATAAAATTCCCAGAGGTTATCCAATTCTGATGGCTTTTAACCACCATATAGTTAAAAAAAAAATTTCCCTGTAGAATTGTTACAAAGAGATTGAATGTGTTATTACCTATAGACTGACCAAATTTTGGTACATATGGACTGATTACAGATATTTTTAAATTTCTCTTATATTTCTGATTTCAATTTAAACCACACTGACTAAATGCTAATTTATAGTTTTTTTTTTTAGACAATGGGGATACAGTTTTAGCTTTCAAGGAGTTCAGTGAACAGCTAGGCTTGTTATTAAGTACTAGTTCTCATTTTGATAGATAGTCTTCAAAAAATAAAGACAATTAGATTATAGACAATAGTAAGATAAAACCAAGCTGCAAAATTCCATGCAAGCTTCTCAGAGGAGATGATGTTTGAGTTGAGTCTCTAGGCATAAGTGGAGCAGAAAAAATCATATTTCAAAAGCATTTGGTTTTTTATACTTTATCCTTAATTTGTTTCTATTGTCCAAATATTAAATGCTCCTTGTAGAATAACTAGATAACACACATATGGGAAAAAAAGGCTCCATTAATTCTATTAATTGGTAACAAATGATACTAACATTCCTGTGTGTGTCTTTCCAGAGTTTTTATGCATACATCAATTTATTTATAGAAAAAATAAAAATGATTCTTGCCAGTGAAACAAAATTATACATTTCGTTTGTGGTTGTTTTCAAACAAAGTATATTAGGAATTTATCTGGCAATGCTTATAAGCTCTGTGTCTCTTAGACTGCAAAGTTTTTCAATGCATACTTTCTAAAACTAATTATATATTTTAAGATATTTTGGTCACTTTTAAATCTACTGACTTGCTGTGTGACCTGGAGCTGTCTCTTATACACATCTTTGGTCACTTTTAAATATTCAATATGATGAGTAACCCTGAATAAATTTTCATATTGTTTTTAAAGTCTGTGATCAGTTATATATTTAAGATAAATTCCCAGAAATATCAAAAATATATATTTACATTAAAAGCATTTTATAAATTTTGCACTAAGAAAATCTTACCCATTTATAGAAAAGTATGAAATTATTTAGAAGTGAGGGAAGAGGGTGATTATTTAATTACCCACATCAAAACTAGGCATCATAGTTTATTTATTTGTTTTCTTATGCAAAAGTAACTTTTCAGTTTTCTTAAACAAATATTGCCAAATTTCATTTTTAAGAGGGATACTGGGTTGGAAAAAAAATAGTGATTTTTACAAGCAAAATATTCTTTAAAAATCTGCACTATTCACAATTGCTTATGTCCAGTTAACCAGTGCTAAACACTTAATGAAAAAATCTTTGCTGCTCTATATTTCGTTTTCAGTAGTAGTAGTGCATGGGCTTAGTTGCCCCACAGCATGGGACCTTCCCAGATCAGGGATCACTTTGCTGACAAAGGTCCGTATAGTCAGAGCTATGGCTTTTCCAGTAATCAGGTACAAATGTGAGAGTTGGACCATAAAGAAGGCTGAGTACGGAAACACTGATGCATTGAACTGTGGTGTTGGAGAAGACTCTTGAGAGTTCCAAGGACAGCAAGGAGATCAAACCAGTCAATCCTTAAGGAAATCAACCCTGAATATTCATTGGAAGGACTGATGCTGAAGCTCCAGTACTTCGGCCACCTGATGCAAAGAGTTGACTCACAGGAAAAGACCCCGATGCTGGGAAAGATTGAGGGCAGGAGAAGGGATTGACAGAGGATGATATGGTTGAATGGCACCACCAACTCAATGAACATGAGTTTGAGCTAACTCAGGGAGATAGTGAAGGACAGGGAAGGCTGGCATACTGCAGTCCACGGAGTTTCAAAGAGTTGGACATGACTTAGTGACTGGAAAACAACAATAACTCTATATTTAAATGTTTGTAAGACTTCCTGCAGTAGCTTATATAAAAAATGGGTTGCCAGATATTTAGAATTTGGGGGAGAAATCATCGTAAGGTTAAGCACGTTGATGTGAGAAAGGATCAAAAATTTTTAATTCAATACTTAATGACAGGTAAGTATCAGTTACTTAATGACGTTTTTTCACACTGTATTTGCCTCCGACTCCTGTCCATTCCTCATGCAGGGCATACCAACTGGGAGAGCCAGCTACATTTTCTTTGAAAGCTTTCTTCTATACGTTCTTTCCTTCCTTCCTCTTTTCCTTTCTCCCTCTTTGCCTCCTACCTTATGTTTTTTAATTAATCAATGAACTTATTTTAATTAATTAATTCATACTATGTTCTAGGTACAGAAAAGAAAATTGAAATAGCCTATATTCTTACCAGCCAGATAATCTCAGTGATTCATTTTAAATAAAATGAATAATCTTCCAAGAATGTCAAGCAGCACACAATAGTACAAAATGAGAAGCAAACAGGTCTCTGTTCCATTTCCTGACTCTATTTTTTGTTTTCAAAGTTATTCATCATCAATTTTTTTTTTTTTTTGCTTATTTTCAGAGAAACAAGATGCATATCCTAGCATATAGGTAAAAATAATCTATTTCTGTGTTTATAGGTGGACTTGCATATCCCTTTTTAAAAAATAGAATAAATCATATTATTTGCACTGTTCTAAGCTCTAGAGAACATTGAACAACACAGATATATACATTCTCTTTAATAATGCCAATTTATTTTATTGTACAAATATATACCATAGTTTATTTAACTGTACCAGAGGATATTCAGTGATGAATTCTGATGTACCCAACACCTACTGAGAATAGCTTCAGTCAAGTTGAGAAAATAAGGACAATTCAGGTCAGTAAATGACAAATACAAAATAGAAATTATAAATTCTTTAAGAGTAATGTTATTTTGTTCAGAATGGAAACTCCAAACTTTTGAGTTTCCCATTACTGTGTTTTTTCCTCAGATTCTGATGAATAATTTTAAGTATAATTTAAATCTCTAAATGATCCTTAAAAGTATGTCTTCAGTGAGTCTACAAACTTACCCAATATCTTTGACTGATCAAAACATAACTGTTATTATGTAATTTTTGGATCTCTTAAGGCATAAAAAGATTCATTCTTTGGTCTTAGTTGGTATTATCTCCAAATCAAGAAAGTGAAATCTCAGCCTGAGTGTCTCAGCAAATAGGCTAATTGATAGACTTGAAAGTATGCTCTGAAGCAGATATTTTAACCATTTGGAACTGACATGTTAGATTTTGTTTCAGTACAATTGCCCAGGTAAGGTTCTTACTTCACTCTTCGATGTTACAAGATTAAAACTTAGATGCAATCTAGATTGGGAATAGAGCAGTGTTATCTCTTCTAGCACCCTAAGTGCCCCACACTTTGTGTTTTTAAAAGCCAATTCTGTTTGCTGTTTCTTGGCATTAAGAAATACAATAAAACAGAATCCCCAATAACATTACTTGTTCTGCTATGAATTTTGTTTGCTATGCTATTGTTGCATTCAATATGTGCATTTGCATTTAAGTTAACATGTAGGCTTGGATAAAATGATTTGGAACTTTCTACATTTAGTGCTAAAGAAAAGACATTTGCTATTTATTCGCACTTTGCTCACCACCAGTGATTTCCAGATATAAAATTACATTGCATTCTGTTTCACATATAGTGGCATTTCCTAAGTGTCCTGTCATCATACTTTACTATTATTAAATCAATAACACTGGGTTATAATCTCACTAGAAGTCCAGAAGGAGGACTTTAAAAGGAAAATAAAGAAAGCTGAAAGGCTTAAAATATAGATGTAAATTAAATTATTAGAGACATTCTTGTATAATTTTCCCATGGTTCAGATGGTAAAGAATCTGCCTGCAACACAGGAGACCTGGGTTAAATCCCTGGGTTGGGAAGAAACCCTGGAAGAGGAAATGGCAACCCACTCCAGTATTCTTTTCTAGAGAGTTCCATGGACAGAGGAGCTTGGCAGCTACAGTTGATGGGGTCACAAAGAGTTGGACACAACCGAGTGACTAACACACACATTAAAAATATTAGAAATAACAATATATCCTTAATATATGCTCAGCCATGATCAATGTCTAGACAGAAATATCAGTAGCACATTAAATAAAATTTTATTTTTTGGCATAACTATGATATACATTCTCAAAATCCTTGTAATTGTAGAGCATAGTTGAAAAAGACACATTTGCTGTACGTTTGTAGAACTGATAGAAGATTTTGTGTATGTTTTAAGTGTTCAATCTCTTTAAGAAAGTTACAGATATAATGAGAAAATAAATTCATGTTCCTAAGATTCACTGTGAAAAATATGGATAACTTTGACTAAAGCAATCTTAATCTCTGCTATAGGGTCTTTACTTTCAGTATTTTCATTTATTTTTTTCTTTCATATTTCCATTCAGCTTTTGTTATAGCTTCTAGTTGTCTGCCAAAGTGTTCCAAGAAGATTTTATCATAGTAATTACAGTATTTTAAATTATCTGTCTCATAGTTCCAATATATAGATCTCCCCAATCATTTTTCTATTGATTTTTTTTTTCCTTTAATGGTGTATTTCTTGTTTTTATGTACTTTTTAATTTTGATTGATTGTTTCATGTAATGTGTAGAACCTTAGAACCTGAGGTGGATATTATTTAGGCTTAAAAATATACAATGTTTTCCTAAGCCATTAGTTTAAATATAGAAGGACAAATCCTTTCTTTGCTTATAGACATATTTCAGTTACTAATGTGACCATCTTTAATTCTGCTTATTAATTTCAAAGTATGATTGATTAGATATAAGCTTTCTTGTTTGCAATCTCATATTAGTGCATCCCACAACGTTTTTGTTACTGAAGGCAGGGGTGTGAAGCTTAAAAAAAATTTTTTTTTTCTAAATTCATGCCTTACAAAGAACCATAACCATTTTGAGTTTTAGAAATAGTGTGTATCATCCCCACAGTCAGCCCACATTGTTAAAGGTACCATAATTGTGGGATGTATCAAAAGTAGCATCACATGTAATAACCAAATTCTCTGAGCTTCCTGGATCTGTGGTTTGTTGGTGTCTGATATGAGCCTGGAGAAATTCTCAGTCATTGTTGCTCCATTTATTACTCCTGTTCATTTCTCTCTTTCTTCTTCTGATATTTCCATTATGCATATCTTTGTTGTTGTCCCACAATTCCTGGATACTCTGTTCTATTTTTTACAGTATTTCTTAATTTGTACATCTGTTTGTTTATACTCTCTATCTGTTTTTGTATGTTATCTACTTTTTCCATTAAAACCCTTCCATATTAATTTTCTTAAAAAAATTCTTGGTCTAATTCCAATATCCCTGTTATGTCTGTATTTGATTATTATGCATGTTCAGTGTTTTCAAAGTAAGCTTTTTACCTTTAATGTGCTTTATAATATTTTGTTATAAGATAGACATCACATAATGAGTAAAAGGAACTGCAAAACATAGGCTTTTGGTAATGCAATAGTAAGGTTTGGGGGGAGGGAAGGGTTCTATAATCCTGTGATTAAGTTTCAAACTTTTGTGAGCCTGTGTCCCTGAACAATGAACGTCGCCAGTGTTTGTTTGTTTGTTTGTTTGTTTGCCCTCTGCCACGTTCCTACCACCCCCATTCCCTGCCACCTCTGTTAGGTCAGGACAATCTTATTAGAGGGATCTAGAGTTTGGTATTTCCCTTCCCTCAGATGAGTTGTTACTGTTGTTTAGTCACTAAGTCATGTCCAATTCTTTTCAAACCCACAGACTGTACAGCCCATTAGGCTCCTCTGTCCATGGGATTTCCCAGGCAAGAATACTGGAGTGGGTTTCCATTTCCTTTTCCAGGAGATCTTCCTGACCCTGGGATCGAACTTGCGTCTCTTACATCTCTTGCATTGGTAGGTGGATTCTCAACCACCGAGCCACCAGGGAGGCAATCTCTGCAGCTTAGGCTTTAGTAAAACAGTTTCTTCTGAAAGCAGTAAGAAATTCTGCTGTTTAAAACCAGAATACTCTGGCATATTTCAAAATACTTCCCCCCTCCTACTGCTGGAAGCTTGAGGGGATTTTTCCTCAATATTCTCTATAAGAAAATAGTAGAGCTCTTGCAAGTAAAACTCATAAAAGTGTGAGGGAGTCCCTATGGCTGGGTCTCCCTAAGACTCGTCTACCTGGAGATTTTTATAAAGTTGTCCACCCTGAGCATCCAACAGTTCATCAATTACCGCTCCAGTTTCCTACACTTGAACTAGTTCCCACAGACTTTTCTGCTTTAGTATTAAATAAGTTGTGATTCTCTGTATTCACCAATCTGACTCTTCAGTGTTTAGTTGGAGAAGGAAATGGTAACCCACTCCAGTATTCTAGCCTAGAGAATCCCATGGACGGAGAAGGCTGGTAGGCTACAGTCCATGGGGTCACAAGTTTTCTCCCAGCTGAGGCAAAGCAGATTGTTTGGGAGTTCCTGAATTGAAGGGATACATTGCTACTTGGAAATCAGTCACACTATCCCCTACAGAAATAAAACCTTAGGGGAAGAAGTCAAGAGACAGCCCACAGTAGGAAGAATTGAGACCCACCTATCCAACAGTAATAGAGAAATTAAGCTCATGCCTCAGGGTAATATTTGGATATTTGTGAGCTTTTAAACTATAGTCTCTTGTGAGTCCCTTGGACTGCAAGGAAATCCAACCAGTCCATCCTAAAGGAGATCAGTCCTGGGTGTTCTTTGGAAGGAATGATGCTAAAGCTGAAACTCCAGTACTTTGGCCACCTCATGTGAAGAGTTGACTCATTGGAAAAAACCCTGATGCTGGGAGGGATTGGAGGCAGGAGAAGAAGGGGAAGACAGAGGATGAGATGGCTGGATGGCATCACCGACTTGATGGAGATGAGTTTGGGTGAACTCCAGGAGTTGGTGATGGACAGGGAGGCCTGGCATGCTGCGATTCATGGGGTTGCAAAGAGTCGGACACGACTGGGTGACTGAACTGAACTGAACTGAACTGAAGCTATAGTCAATGGCTTTGGATTATAAACAGGCAAATGGGTCTTTTTAAAAACAGCTTCACTCAACTAGGTGCTCTGTGACAACCTAGAGGACTGGGATGAGGTGGGGAGTTGGGAAGGAAGTTCAAAAGGGGGGGGACATATGTACACTTATGGCTGATTCATGTTATATGACAGAAACCAACATGACATTGTAAAGCAATTATCCTCTAATTAAAAATGAAAAATAATTTTAAAAAAGAAAAAAAAATACTTCTTCATATGGGACCTTTATTTATGGAAACCTTAGTGGGATTTAGAGGAATAATTTTGATGTGCCCTGTAGATGCCAGACAAAAATCCAAGTTGCCAACTCAAAGGTCAAATGGAATGCTAAGGCTGAAATGGCTGAATCCCCAAGGCAGGGATGCAAACAGTAAGCCCATGCACCAAAGTACTGATTCTATTAATTTAGCCTACCAGGATACATATATAAGAAAATGTAGGTTCATGTTGCTATGGGAAAGTAATATTTTAAGCATTAATTTTTAAAAATATGACAACACTTCTATGAAGGACACGCTATCACTACCCAAACTTCGGAGGTGAAGAAACTGAGTGACAGAGAGATTAACTGATTTTCAAATGTCATGAAGAAAGTTAGTGGTAGAATCCATAAAGACTGTTTGGATTCTCCACTCTTGGGGTATTTTTGTTTGCTTGTTTCTTTCTTTCTGTCTTTTTGTTTTATGTGTTCTTGCCTGGAGAATCCCAGGGACGGGGGAGCCTGGTGGGCTGCCGTCTCTGGGGTCGCACAGAGTCGGACACGACTGAAGCGACTTAGCAGCAGCAGCAGCAGCAGTGGCTTTACAATATTGGGTTAATTTCTGCTGTACAGCAAAGTCAATCAGCCACACGTATACATATATCCCATCTTTGTCACCATAGAGCATTGAGTAGTGGTCCCTGTACTATGCAGTAGGTTCTCATTAGCTATCTATTTTATACATTGTTGTTTAGTTGCTAAATTGTGTCTGACTCTGATATCCCATGCACTATAGCCTGTCAGGTTCCTCCATCCCTGGGACTTCTCAAGTAAGAATACTAGAGTGGGTTGCAATTTCCTTATTTGGAGATTTTGTACATAGTAGTATGTCTAAGTCTGGATTCACCTCTCTTAAGCAACATGCTATACTGCCTCTCCACAAGCAAATGCAGAATTTTTAATAAGCCGTTTAGCAATATATACAGAGAATCTTAAAAGCAATCATTTTCTGGCAACCTTTATTGCAGTATTTTTGTTACACAGAAAAACAAGATTCAAAATAATGGTTAGCTGAATGGAAATGATTATGCAAATTATAATAATTAATTTAAAAAGCAAGCTAATTGGAGATATTAAAATAATAACTTTAGAATCACTGGTTTTAAAAGTAATTAGTGAAAAAGTAGATACACAATTCCATGCTCGTGATTTGTGTTATATAAATTTAAAGCCTTACATTTAAAACTGGAAGTGAACGGTGCAACTGTTGACAGTGAATGTGTTTGAGTTGTGATATTATGTCATTCTTTTTCCTCTTTTGATTTTTAAAGTGAAAGTGAAGTCACTCAGTCATGTCCAACTCTTTGTGACCCCATGGACACCAAGCTTCTCCGTCCATGGGATTTTCTAGGCAAGAGTACTGGAATGGGTTGCCATTTCCTTCTCCAGGGAATCTTCCTGACCCGGGGATCGAACCCAGGTCTCCTGCATGGTAGACAGACACTTCACCTTCTGAGCCACCAGGGATATTTCCTTTTAAATAGGAGATAATTTCTGAAAAATGCTTCCTTCTATTAACCTGTGCAATTAGTATTAACAGCTTTTTATGCACATTTACATGTGCTCAGTTGTATTGATTCTTTGCAACCTCCTGGACTGTAGCTTGCCAGGATCCTCTGTCCATGGAATTCTCCAAGCAAGAATACTGAAATGGGTTGCCATGCCCTCCTTCAGAAGATCTTCCCTACCCAGGGACTGAACGTCATTCCCTGTGTCTCCTGTAGTGGCAGGAGCATTCTTTACCACTGAGCCACATGGGTGCATATTGGTAAAATGAATTGTTTCCGATTTATATTGACAGATTTCACAGTGACCAAATGTTCCATCTGTATTATTGTCTATCTTAAGTATATTTTTAAATATCCATACACACAAGCCATTCAAATAAAGTTCTTTTAACAATGAAATTTTGCCTTTGTTGATTTTGTTTTAGAAATGTTTATGCTATATCTCTTTTCATAATATGAAAGATAAAGGAATAATGTGTATCCAAGTAATTCCCAATAAACTATGAAGCTCTCTTACTAGTTAAGATCTTCTCTTCTTGTCAAGTTCGGAGTCTATATTCCACACTAGTACAATACTTGAAGCATTGATTATATTCTCTGTCATTTTTGAAAATGCATCTTTTAATTTTATTATAATTCCTAGGAAGTAGTATGGCTAGGCATAATCAAAATAGGTAATTTTTAGAAAGCATATTAAAAAGCATAAAGCTTATCTTGATGGAATATATAATAAGTAGGTGAGGGAGATATGGTACTGTAGGTGAGAGAAATATTTAATGTTTAAATATTAGGGAACAAATGAAGTTGAATTAGTATTATTGGACCAGCACATTTAGTTAATATCGCAGACAGTTACTGTGAAGGAGAAAAAGGTGTCCGAATTTTCAAGCAATTATTTGTTTTTTGAAATACGTTATTATAAAGTTCAGAATGTTTTTAAAAGTGGTAGAAACATTTGATAAATATAATGATAACATAGTTTAATATGTTAACACTATTTATTTGTATGGTATACTGCTTGCTAGGTGACTTAAAAAATGTAACATATACTTTCACTGGTAAAAATATCTGTTTAATAGAGGATGCTTCATAGCAAAACTACTTAAACTCTGATCCTTAATCTTTCAATCAAGTGCAATGCTGAAGCTCTCTTTTCTGTAATAAACTCTAGATGTGATTTAAAAAATTAAAGAAAGTAATTTCTTTTTGTCCATATGCTGTTGGATTTTATAATCAAAACAAACAAAAATATTTAACATATTTTCTTTTTCATCACCAAAAATAGAGAGTTTTGGATTCCACTTATTTATATTATACACTATCTAAACAATTCCATTTTAATGTTGATATAATGCTTTGCTATTTTGACTTTATTATTTCATAAATGCTAAAAAGGAAAATAATTGAATTCATTTTATCTGAATGAATATATATGCTGCCATAAAAATTATAATAATACTGAACATTCATCATTTTCACTAAATAGAATTGAATTTCACCTTTTTTATCACATGCAGGGTTAAACGATATGAAAATTAAGTTTAGGGACGCCTCCACTGTGCCAATTCTTACCATCAGAAAATGTCCTATGAGTATTATAAATATGTTTTTCTTATCTCAACATGACAAGTGTTACCACTATTGATGACCCTAAATAATTATTCTATTATCTAAATGTTTTTATATTCAAATAAGACATTTAAAAAATTGCTACTGACTTGCTGTGTGACCTGGAGCCATTCACTTAACCTCTCTGTTTCTCAATAGGAATCAGATTAAGATTAATTATCCATGCATGCTTTGCTAGCATAGAGAGAAAATGAGAGAATCTGTAAACTAAATTAGGTGTTAAAACATGTCACACACATTCAAAGTATTGTTCCAGTGTGTAATTATGTACAGTAAGGCCTGCCAGCATTTAAATTAAATGATAAGCTTAGATATTTAAAAGTGTTTTGTGTGGAATTTAGAAGTTAAAGTAAAACCAGAATTTCCCTCAATTCATAATCCATATTAAATTGTTAGAGGGGAGAGCAAAACTGGAAATCAAGATTTATTCAAAGTTTGATGTAATTTTTCCTACATTAAAAAATCTTAGAATGACATTGTTTCTTTGAGAAAGGTGGAAAAAAAGTTTTCCTTGAAAAACTGTTCTTGGTCAAGTCATTATTAGTAATATTTGACACCACTGGGGAATCAAGACACCTGATTCTGGTATTAGCTAAGGAGATAATTAGCTATGCCTTGAGGAATTCAGTTAGACAATTTTTAAATTTAAAAAAATATTCCATAAGTTTCAAGTGTACAGCATTTATATAATTTGACATCTGTATATACTACAAGTGATCAGTGCAAGTCTAGTCTCCATCCATCACCAAATAGTTGACACACTTTCATCCATTTGCCCCCAACCCCTTCCCCTCTAGTAACCACTAAATGTATGTCTGTAACTATGAGTTTGATTTTTCTCATTTATTTTGCTTTTTGTTTAGATTCCACATACGAGTGAAATCATACTCTTTCTTTGCCTTAATTCACTTAGCCTAATACCTTCAAGGTCCATCCATATTTTTGCAAATGGCAGGATTTCAATTTTCTATGATCGAATAATATTCCATTATATACATATATATATATATATAAATACACACACACACATATATATACACATATGCCTCTCTCACATATTCTGCATTCATTCATCTACCAATGAACATTTAGGTTGTTTCCATACCTAGGCTGTTGTAAACATTGCTGCAATGAACATAGAGATACATATATCTTTTCGAATTAGTGTCTTCATGTTCTTTGGGTAAATATCCAAAAATGGAATAGTTGGGTCATATGTAGCTCTTTTCTTAATTTTTTAAGGTATCATCATAATGTTTTCCATGGTGATTGCTCCAATTTATTGGTCTACCATCAGTGTACAAGGGTTCCTTTTCAACACTTTTTCTCCAATAATTGCTATTTCTTGTCTTTTTGAAAATAACCACTTCATCTGAACAATAAAGGGGAATTTAGAGCAAATGGCTTCCAGAAGTAATTTCAGCATGAACATTTTATGACTTATAATTATTCAAGTTATTATCATCTTGTCAATTCTACCTGTATAATAAGAATAGTAAAACACATATACACATTGTTTTAAAAATAAGAAATAGATTAGGAACCAGTTCCCCAGGTTTATTTAAAATGGTAAAAAATTCTTTATGCATAGTCTCTTCAAGAGGTAAAAGAATAAAAGCATCTCTTGGAGACCCATTTGATTCCATAATTCTGAAAAGGAATATTTCCTTTTTCAGTGTATGATATTTCCCTAATTCTCCGAGTTCGATCACATTGTGTTTGACAGTCATGTTCTCTGTAGAGAATACTTGGGTCTATTATCACAGGCAAAACCTGAGGTCATGATTTAGTTTGTTTAATTTAGCACTTTTATATTATTTTATCATTGAATTTTACCAATTGCATTTTGAAGCTTAGTCCTTGGATCAGCCAGAGTTTAACAAGCCCAAATGCCAAACATGTTTTTGTTGCTCTTTGAATTGTAGGTGCCTCATTAATTTGTATTTTCTCTACCATTAGATCTCCATAATATTTGCTGTTTTCTAAGTACTCCTTTCCATGTAATATAGAATTTTTTAAGATCAGGTGCATTCATCCATTCGAACACTACTGCTGTTTCTTCACCATATGTGCATTCTTAATAAGTTGCTTGTGGCCAGTCAATCATGAACCATTTATAATTTAAGCCATTTATAATTTAAGCCTTACCCACATACCAAAGATTTCACTGTTATTCATGTGCTCCTCTATCTGCTTTTACTTGCAAACTATCATTCACTCCACCAGAAGCAATCATCCACCATCTGTCAATCTGAGGCTCACTTGTTTGGAAACTGAAGCCTGGTGTTTTTATATTGCAGGTATTATGAGCACTTCTCGTCTGACACCTTTCTCTCTCTTTTCCATTCATTTTTTTCTATTGTTAACAAGCATCCTTTATGATGTTTCCTATGCTTTGTGACTTGTCCTCTACATAGATATTTTCAGCATGACTACGTTTTTGAAAGAAAAGTGGTGTCATCACGCTCACCTTGTCATATGTGAGAGTATATCTCAAAGCAACAGGAACTGCGCTAGAATTAGAAATACAGTAATAATTCATTGTATAGAATTTTTCTAATTTTCATCAGAAGAGATTGGATATATTATTTATGTGGAATAATTAAAATCACATATATTAATTAATTGTCAAAGAAAGTTTATTTTTATCTTGAAGAATAATTCTATTTTTCTTAGCCATAACTTCCTGAATTGTGTTCACATTAATTTTTTAGATAAAA
Organism: Cephalophus harveyi; assembly: GCA_006410635.1. Taxonomy (NCBI): domain Eukaryota; kingdom Metazoa; phylum Chordata; class Mammalia; order Artiodactyla; family Bovidae; genus Cephalophus; species Cephalophus harveyi. The sequence goes on along the minus strand of SJYT01029239.1, from coordinate 560,413 downwards.
AAAGAAATAAGTAAATTCAGTATGAAAGCTATTCCTGTATTCCATATGTTAATATGTGAGTATATGTAGGTAGAAATAAATGTCAAATGAAGGTCAAAATGGTATTATCTGAGGAGAGCCTTCTCAGAATTGGAGGCTGAGAGCTTCTAATTTGGACCACATCTGAAAAATTGAAAATACACCTAAATTTAAAATGGGGTAGATATCTTAAAATTTTTATGTGGCATAGATAGATCTTTGCCTTCTTTAAATAAAGGCAATTAATAAAATCACTACCATCATGCACTGGTGAGTTAAAAACTTTCAGTGAAGTACTTTTCGGGACCATCTTTTCATATAAAAAAAAAAAAAACCTTCTCTTTTCATTTTCAAGACCACTACCAAGTTCCCAGAAAGAACTGTGAAATACTTAATGAGACATTTATCTGGTCTATGTATTTTATATTTAGCTGTTAATATAATGAGGCCAAGGTATTGGAATGAAACATTCCTAACATTTCACATAATTTTCTACTTCCTCTCCACCATTTTTGGTATTCTGGCAGAGTATTATAATTTTTTGATGTTTTGAACTTTACCATTACTATCAATAATCCCTATGTCAGATGCAGCATACTGCTAAATTTTATCCTGAAAAATACATTTCCATTTATCTTTGAGTATATTATTAAGATGATTGTAGTCTAATAAATGAAACAATATGTTTTAAATTTAATTTTTCCAAAATGCCGCATGAAATGTTTTTATGACTGATGTTTCCTCATACACATTTTAAAACCATGTCGCAAAAGGCAGACTTTCTTGTTTTCTAAGTCTTTTACAATTTTACATGCATGTGTTTCCATTTCTCTCTCTCAAAAAAAAAAGTTACCCATTGACAACCCTGTAAAAATCTACAATACTTCCATTGTATATTTTACATTTTCCAAACACATCAAAGCATTTTTTACATGTTTAAAATCAACGTGTTAAGCAAGAAGCATGAAAAATTCTCAGTAATTTTTCTTTCTTTATACATTTTAACTTTACTTTGAAAGGAAAAATTACAATATTAGAGAAAAAAATATCCAATTGTTTTCTTCAACATATTTCTCTTCTGAGAACAGTTCCCTATTTCATGTTCCTTCTTATTTCATATGATCTGTCTTTAAATGAAGACTGACATAAAAGTTTTTTTTGTAGTAGGAAGCAATATTTTCTCTCCTCTGCTGCTGCTGCTGCTGCGTCGCTTCAGTCGTGTCCAACTCTGTGCAACCCCATAGACGGTAGCCCACTAGGCTCCCCCGTCCTTAGGATTCTCCAGGCAAGAACACTGGAGTGGGCTGCCATTTCCTTCTCTCCTCTACACTTTGCCAAAAAAGGGGGGAGAGGGGAATAAAACAGTCCTGCAAAAGCATCCTATATAAATTTTAAAACACTAGACAAATAAATACTTTTATTGTTTCATTTATTTTCAAAAAGGCAGCTTAACTTAGAAAAACATATAAGACTCAAGTACAAAAGTGGCCTCTCAACTTTTCCTAATAAGTTACCACTTTTATATTTCAGTTTTTCAATCAGTAAGATGGGCAATAAACCACACTCTGTTCCTTATAGGACTGTTGCAGGTTTGGAGGTGATATAGTAAGTTTGGTATAAGCTGTGAATCACTGTATCCACATAAGGAATCTTTATTTTACTTTTACTTCTAGAGGAGTGATACATACGCTAAACTGAAGCCTGAAGAATGAAAAGTAAATGTATCCAATGTGTAGAAAGATTAGCATCAGAGTATGGCTTTCATTTGATCCTTCACTGTTTCACACTTTACCAAATTATATAGATTAAAAATAAAAATTAAAAAAAGGTTGATAGACTTTCTAAGTGTAAATGAACTATGTAACATAATTTCATGAATGTTTTCTGAATAGGATAAATAAAATGGAGTAAGTATAATTTCACCCAATTGAGAAAACACTGCAAAAAAAAAGTACAATCGTGTCTATTATCAAAATTTCATGGTTCCTAGATAGAAACGCTCTCTTGTTTCCTGATTCAGCATAAAAATCTAATCTTTTCCTTTCCCTGGATGATTTTGAGATATAATCAAGGCCACAGAATGCATTAGAATACATTTGCAATTTAATTCAAGGTTCCCCACACCCCACCCCATTTTTTTTTAATTTAGGCATAAGTGAAAGCTCTAGCTTAAAAAAATTAGTAAGAAAGTAAAAATGGAGGAACTAAAGTTTTAAAATAGTATGGGTAAAGCAATAGTTTGATAATCATATGCTTCATGATTTGGGGTTGTTTCATGCAAATAAGATGTGTAATAGAAAAGTAATGAAAGGAGAAACTATTAGAAGTTGGATCTACACAGTCAAGTACAGAGAAAATCATTACATATCAAGAATAGAATTTTATTCTTAGAAATAAACGAATAGTTACACGAGAGCTGAGAGGGGAAATTCTGCATTGTGTTCATGAAACATAGCAGAGACCTCCAGGGAAAAGAGAAAACTCCACAGAGATTGCCAACATGGAGTCGGCCCAAAATGACAGAGGACATAACAGTGGATTAAAAAAAAAAAAAAAAAAAGTTTAAAATGTGCTCAGGTAAATTCCTTTCTGCAAAAATGAAATTCAAGTATGAAGAGTCATTTCCCCAATGGGCAACACTACAAATTGATTTTTTAGGACACCTTCCAACTGTACATAAATAGAAAAGTACATGTTAGTAGTTAAAATGGTTTTTTTTTTTTTCCAATTGTATTGAGAACTTCCCTATTAATAGGAGCACATCAGTGGGAACTGTCAGGGAAGAAACTGCACAGGAATATTCTAGATTAACAACAAAAATTGATATGAACCATGGTAAAGTTCTTTGGACAAGCTCTTAGCAAACTGTGAATATACAAGATAGTATAAAATAAAATATTGAATAATATCCCAATTTGATTTGAATTATTATTGCTAAATCAGAATATTCTACTAGTTTGAGCTTTTAAAATGAAACAACTTGGATAATTAAAATAAATTTGAAACTTTTGTGATTAATTATACTTTGGCTCAACTGTCTGATATTACATTCAAAAGACAGCCAACTAATAATAGTGCAATTCTGCTTAACATACAATAACAGACTCATACTCTTTTTTCTGGATTTTTACATTTTAGTACTTCTTTAATATCTTCTAACAATTGTGAAGTGGTCAAAAGGCAGGCATGCGGAGAAAAGTGAAGAGGAAGAATCCACAGGGTGTAAATAATCCATAAACAGGCTAATTGGTCCCTGGGTAACTGGTGACTCTCTGCATAAGCAGTTCAATTGAGGTTTCTGGAAAATGAAAATACTTTATTTATATCTGTTCAAATTTGCTTTCTAGTATAAAAGTACCAATCAAATGGTCTTAAATATTTGATCAGTATCTTTAATCTATACTTTCCTTCTAAATGTCTGCATATTGCTATTATCTGCAGTGGTATTTTCATGCATTTATAGCTGAACAAAATCCTGACTAATATGGCACTGGAAATAGGGACTAGCAACCATAAATTATTATTTTTCTTCTGTGTGTTGGCATTCTGGCTTAGCTCTGCCAGTAACAAGTGGTATAAACTTGTTCAATCACTTTATCCCCGTTATACAGACAGGTTTTTGTTTCTTATATTAGAAGACTTAACAACAAAAAGTTGTTTATACACTCACAAAAAGCATTTGAAGTTTGCTTATTTCAGGAAAGGCATCATGTTTGTCCATACAAGATACACAATCAGTAACTAAGTCAAAATTCTTGTTTTGAGGAGCTAACATTCTATTAAAGGGGAACTTATGAAGACAGATAACGGTAGTGAAAAATCCTGCAATTTTTTACTTAAAAATAGAAAAACAAAGTAAAATGGATATTAAGAAATTAACTTCGGCTTGGAAGGGAGAATTAAAGAATGCATTATTGGGATAACAGTATTTGATCTGGATCTCTATAGACTGTTATATTCTTTTACAATCAGGGTTATAACTGATGGGAAATAACAAAGAAAGTAAAAGAAGGTACTAGCTCTGGAACTTCAAAGAAATGGGTAAATGTTTAGGGGAACATGTGTAGTGTAGTTTGGGGGAAGCATTTAGTGTATGTAAATGAGTTGTTAGACACAGACTGAAAGGAAAGCTGGGGCTTTGAAGTTCAGGGAGAACAGGATTTGATAGTGAATATTTTTCCAGCAGGGCTATTGTTCTTTAGAAATATTTAGCTTGACACAATGTGTGGTATTAATAAAGAAAAGAGATTCTAGGTGGGTGGAACTAGTGAAGAGGCTGTTTGAGTGATCTTGTGGAAAAGCAATTGCTAATAGAACTAAGGTGAGAGTAACAGAAATTGTAAAAAAGGAATAGATGTAAAAGACATTCCAGCTATTAAAACACACACACACACACACACACTTAAAGTGTGATTGTTTCCTAGACAGAGAGAGAAACAAAAATTCTATTTCAGGTTGGTTGAGTGGAGAAGCATAATTCCATTAAATGAAATAAAGAAATCCAGAGAGGAGTCAGCATGAAGCTAAGTTATCTGTAATTACACAGGTTGACTTTGAAGTACTAATAGTTAACCAGTTGGTCACTGAGTGATGTATAACTGGGTTTCCAGGGAGAATTTGAAGTTAGAAATAATACCTTTGTTGAAACTATAGAAGTGAATGAATTCATCAAAGAAAATGGGTAAAGAACAAAGATGTAGCCTTAGGATAACATCACAATTTGGAAGTTTAAGAATAAAATATGGGTCACATAACAACAATACTTAAGGTATCAAAAAAGAAAGATGCTTAAACATTTTAGATATGTCAGAGAAAGCAGCTAAAAGGAAAACAGCAAATACAAAACATGTTAGTTTAGAGAATTCCCATAGAGTTAGAGTAATCAATGCGAAATTTAATCCCTAAGTTTTGATCTAGACTTCTGTGGCAAATAATATTTAGGATCTAAACAAATTTGTGTATTGAAATTTTTAAGCTTGGGTGATGGGAGTATACTGATACTATTAAAGGAAACATAGGTTTGATAGAATGCTAAATATTAACACAAGCCATTTCAGTATCTAATAAACAAAAATACTCAGTTATCTATTGTGATTATTACACCTACCAGTTCTTGTTGAATCTCTAAGAAGTCTCTCAGTTTCACTTGCAGTTGTATAATGTAACATATATTTATCTTATAGTAAGCTAAAGACCTTCACATTCACTTAAATTCCTAGAATACTGACACAATATTTAGCATATTTAAGTTAAATATAGATTTTAAAAAATATATTCTTTGTAAATATATTCTTGATGTATTTATGTGATGTGAGGTAGAATCTGAGAGTTAAGAATCGAATGTGGAGCATATTTTACACTGAAATTTGTCTACGCTGCCAGACTCCGAGGGTAGAGGATTATGGAGGTAATGTACATTGGAAACTAGTTTAATATCAACTTGATTCCAAAATCACTTCAGATGGTGATTGCAGCCGTGAAATTAAAAGATGGTTACTCTTTGGAAGAAAAGTTATGACCAACCTAGACAGCATATTAAAAAGCAGAGACATTACTTTGTCAACAAAGGTCCATCTAGTCAAGGCTATGGTTTTTTCCAGTGGTCATATACGAATGTGAGAGTTGGACTATAAAGAAAGCTGAGCGCCAAAGAATTGATGCTTTTGAACTGTGGTGTTGGAGAAGACACTTGAGAGTCCCTTGGACTGCAAGGAGATCCAACCAGTCCATCCTAAAGGAGATCAGTCCTTCATTGGTAGGACTGATGCTGAAGCTGAAACTCCAATACTTTGGCCACCTTTTGCAAAGAGCTGACTCATTGGAAAAGACCCTGATGCTGGGAAAGATTGAGGGCAGGAGGAGAAGGGGACGACTGAGGATGAGATGGTTGGATGGCATCACCGACTCAGTGGACATGGGTTTGGGTGGACTCCAGGAGTTAGTGATGGACAGGGAGCCCTGGCGTGCTGTGGTTCATGGGGTCGCAAACAGTCGGACAAGACTGAGTGACTGAACGAATACTGATACTGATTTCACAGCTTCTTTGTTCCAGGGAATTCCAGGACATAGGATGTTTCCAATCTCTAGGAAAGGTTTAGAAGTGACAACAGTATCTGGTGTCTTTTAGATGAAAACTATTTCAAGTCCATCATATTCCTAAGATAACCAAGGTAAATATATGCTTTAATGGCTTGCAAAGACCAAGAATGGCTTTGTATTTCACATATAATAAACAGAGACTAAAAACCACTGTTTTCTACTTGTGCATATGTGACAATATGAGGGCACAACTTATAAGTTAACTATATTTCTCTTGGTTTCAAAGAAGGATATGTGTTTAGTTATTTTTGGTTTGGAGTTTTTCTCTGTTGATTTTAAGTCTTTAACCATTCTCCTTGTGAAGCACTGCCCACAATTCTATACTGAAAGGCATATAATTAACTTACAAGGTTATTTCTGAACTGTGACTACATTAACTTGCTTGCAACACAGAGGAAGTGTACATGGTACAATTAATTATTTTCCTAAGAAACTATGGTATGACGAATAGAAGTATCCACGTGTTCTCCCTCCCAGTTCCATTTTATGCCTTTCAGTTGTATCCTTCAGTGTTTTGTGCTCACACCCATCATTCCTGTCAAGCACACTTAACCTCTGATCATGACTGTGTCATTTCCCCTCACTGCCATACATGTAAGTCACATTCTAATTCAGCATCTTTGATCAAATATAACAGCTAAGATCTACTGAGCATTTTCTGAGTGTCAGGCATTGTTGTGAGCATTAGAAAAATCAACTCAATCAATTCTTAAAATAACCCAAGGTAATAAAGAGTCTGACTCCATTTTTAATGTTTGAAAACTGGCAGCTTTCAAGCCCCAGCCTTTCTCCCCACTTCTACCCCAAATCTGGGCAGGCTGTGATATGAAAGATCAGGTTTAAAAAAAAAAAAGGAGAAAGACAGACCAGATACTCCTTTTGAATTGACTCATGTCCAAGGATCCACATCTCAGAGAGAGCAGAATTCAAACAATCTGGTTTCAGAGCCTAGACTTTAACCACTACCCTAGTCTGCCTCTCTAATTTCTTCTAATAGAAATATTTCTTAAATGAGCATCAATAATCATGGCATTATACTTGAATATATTAAAATACATTATGATAATAAAATAAGGTTGGCTTATAAGTTCAACATTAATATTACCTGTTTGTGTTAATACCTGTATTTAGACTTAAAATTCTGTATAAATATGAAATATTTGAGTCTAGTTTACCTCTCAATAATAAAAAAATAAATAGAAATACTTTAGAGACTCAGAAGACTTTCACAAATTACTATTAGCTGTCAATTTAAATTTATTTCATTATATTAATTTATTAGGCATTATAATCTTTAAAGGTATAACCACCTGAGCCTAATTTTATTTTAATAATCTGATAATTTAAGTCACCTGAGTAAAAAATGTTCCATGACATAGGATTCTGCCTAGAAGATTTTTTTCTTGCTTTCTGCTTTAGCTGCTCATCTTCAACAGTCAACACAACCCAATCTTTATGAGCACTGTTAGAATTGACACTGGAATCTGCAGCAGTATTTGTCTTAATCCAATATTTGTCTCATTCCCAGTTCTTACTCTCAGTATTTACCTTATTCCCGAGTGTTTTAATTTTGTATTTGTTATATGCCTTTTCTTCTCTCAAAGACTCGTCTTACCAGGTTTTCTCTCATTGCATCTGTAAATGACGGTGCAGTGCATGCATGTGTAATGTGGGAGACTGCAAAGTTCCAAATAATGACTAGATGAGCTCAGCAGGTGAATTCAGAATTACCAAGTCATTGCTCTAAACTTTCACGCGTTTAAACAGCACTGATGAATAGTCATGGTGTATGGGCTTGGCTAGATCTCAGGCCTTGAGTAAAATTTGGTAACTGTTTAAAGCTGTTGGGTAAAGTAGCTTCAATTTCAGATCCTTTCCTTTCTTCTTTCCTCCCTCCCTCCCTTCCTTCTTTCCTTCTTTTGTTTCTTCCCTTTATTTCCCAAATATGCAGAACATTCTTAGAAGAATTTTTGTACTAGAAGATTTAATCTCTGCAAATATAGACCTAGAGAAGGGAAAATGTTTTGAATTTCACGCATGGTACAGTTAAAATCAATTCAAAGAACATCAAGATAAAATAAGCGCTTTGTCTTTTCTTATAATACAATAAAAGCAATGATACTGGATTTATCATATAAAAATCAAGGAGTTGCCATCATGCTATTGGACTAATAATCATAATTTATGCTAAATAATTGAATAATTTTAGCATAAATTTGCTATTGCCATACTGACACACAGAATAATTTGATAAATTTTTTCTTATACTATAAAATTAGTTCCCTATCAAAAAAATTAGTGGCAAAAGCAATTTTAATTTGCAGAAATAAATGTACTTTATGTGTGTGTGTAGTGTCCTGTGTGTGTGTAAACACCTATTTTTCAGCCTGATGAAAATGATGCACTTAAGTAGGAAAAAAAAGGAAGTAGTAGTAAAAAAAGGTTAAATTACTTGAGTTGGGGGGGGGGCATTCACTTTCTGATAACCATAGATTAACACAAGAAGGAAGATGAAATCTGAATATCTAATGAAGAGCGTGAATATTTCTTCTTTGGAAAACGTTTAAAATGTGATTCATAACACATATGCATAAATTCTACATGCTGTAAAGAGATAAAAATTTTTTAATATTATGCTTCATTCAATGAAAAGTTGAATGGATTCGATCCAAATAAAAACTAAGTTTAAACAGTATTGCTGATTAGATGTAAAAAAAGAAGATATTTCCACATTGCACCAGTTGCAAAATAATGCAGGAACTGAATCTGGAGGCTCAGTGACCAACCTGGATTGTCCAGGTGAAGCTCCATAGTGAACTACTCAGGTTTAAGAAGGTTACCATGGGAATTTCTATGTCCATAATGGGTTTCCTTTCTATTCAAATCTTTAACACCTACTTTCCCATCCTCATTTTCTGAAGATGTATGTAGGTGATAAAATTGAAGCAAATACTAGACGAGGACACTCACCAACCTACCATTATAAGTTATTTATTGCAAGTAAATATGCATTTCCAGGAATTTTTAAAAAAAATTTTGCATATATTAAAACTATGCTTTCTTCCAATCAGCCTGGAATTGGAGAATGGATAAGGGAACAGCCCAGTGGATAATTTCTGCTGCTGCTGCTGCTGCTAAGTCGCTTCAGTCGTGTCCGACTTTGTGCGACCCCATAGACGGCAGCCCACCAGGCTCCCCCGTCCCTGGGATTCTCCAGGCAAGAACACTGGAGTGGGTTGCCATTTCCTTCTCCTATGCATGAAAGTGAAAAGTGAAAGTGAAGTCGCTTAGTCATGTCCGACTCTTCATGACCCCATGGACTGCAGCCCACCAGGCTCCTCCATCCATGGGATTTTCCAGGCAAGAGTACTGGAGCGGGGTGCCATTGCCTTCTCTGGGATAGTTTCTAGAAAAGGAATTAATAGAAAGACATGTATTAAGACACTTCAGAGTTGGATAATAAGCAAAATACCGAATGAGAAACTAAAAGCTGAAACAGAGGTGGAGAATGTGCACTATATAAGTATTCAAGATAATATGTCACCCTTGTAATTTTCCTGGAGGTTGAGAGACCAGTATTTGTAGGTAATATTTTGAAAACCTTTTGTCTCATCTAGAATACATATTTCTGAGTCCAAGTGTTTCTTTTACCAGTAGGTGAAGCTATATTAGTGTTGTAATCAGAAAATTTTTGGATTGTGTTTTGTACCAGTTGAAAAAATTCCGTTCAGTTCAGTTCAGTCGCTCAGTCGTGTCCGACTCTTTGTGACCCCATGAATTGCAGCACGCCAGGCCTCCCTGTTCATTACCATCTCCCAGAGTTCACTCAGACTCACGTCCATCGAGTCCATGATGCCATCCAGCCATCTCATTGGGAGTTCACGGTTCACGTATTGCTGAAGCCTGGCTTGGAGGATTTTGAGCATTACTTTACTAGCATGTGAGATGAGTGCAATTGTGCGGTAATTGGAGCATTCTTTTGCATTGCCTTTCTTTGGAATTGGAATGAAAACTGACCTTTTCCAGTCCTGTGGCCACTGCTAAGTTTTCCAAATTTGCTGGCAGATTGAGTGCAGCACTTTCACAGCATCATCTTTCAGGATTTGAAACAGTTCAACTGGAATTCCATCACCTCCACTAGCTTTGTTCGTAGTGATGCTTTCTAAGGCCCACTTGATTTCACATTCCAAGATGTCTGGCTCTAGATTAGTGATTACATCATCATGATTATCTGGGTCATGAAGATCTTTTTTGTACAGTTCTTCTGTGTATTCTTGCCACCTCTTCTTAATATCTTCTGCTTCTGTTAGGTCCATACCATTTCTGTCCTTTATCGAGCCCATCTTTGCATGACATGTTCCCTTGGTATCTCTAATTTTCTTGAAGAGATCTCTAGTCTTTCCCATTCTGTTCTTTTCCTCTATTTCTTTGCACTGATCACTGAAGAAGGCATTCTTATCTCTTCTTGCTATTCTTTGGAACTCTGCATTCAGATGCTTATATCTTTCCTTTTCTCCTTTGCTTTTCGCCTCTCTTCTTTTCACAGCTATTTGTAAGGCCTCCCCAGACAGCCATTTTACTTTTTTGCATTTCTTTTCCATGGGGATGGTCTTGATCCCTGTTTTCTGTACAATGTCACGAACCTCATTCCATAGTTCACACTTAATAAACATATTTATTGATATTAGCCATTGCTATATTAAACACATAATTATATTATAACACATACAAAAATGAAATGTGGAAAAATGTAGAAAAATCATGTTATGATTGTTTGCTCTCCAGTGAACAGTCTTCCTGTCACCACATTCCTTTTCTCCCCAAAAATGTGCAGACCTGATTTTGAAGGCCATTAATATGGCTCAGATGGTAAACAATCTGCCTGCAATTCAGGAAACCCAGGTTCAATCCCTGGGTTGGGAAGATCCTCTGGAGAAGAGACTGGCTACCCACTCCAGTATTCTTCCCTACAGAATTCCATGGACAGAGGAGCCGAGCGGGCTACAGTTCAGGGGGTCTCAAAGAGTCGAACATGACCAAGTGACTAAGACACTAATGTACAGTAAGGGTCAGAAAGCCATAGCTTGAATGCCAAATATGGCCTGCCATTGATTTCTATACATTTCATGAATTTAGATTTTTATATTTTAAAATGGTTGGAAAAAATAAAAATAAAAATTTATTGGCCGGCAGTAACATTCATTTGTTGGTTCATCATCTATGGCTGCTTTGTGGCTAAAGTGGTGAAAAGGAATAGTCGTGAAAGAGACCTTACAGCTCAAGCCTTAAGTATTTACTCTTTATAAAAAAAGGGGGGAAAAATGGTTTACTGACCGTTGGTTTAGAGGATAATGTATGTTCCATATAAATTCCTTCCTTTCATAACAGACAAGCTACCTTTATATTCAAGACTTTTCATCAAATTAGTATACCTCTTTGTTTTCTATTTTTTATATTATAGGGCTGACACCCAAGTCAGATGATTCCAAAGGCTGTTAAAGTTTCTAAGTCACATATGAAATTGTATTTACTTTGAATAAAAATATAGAAAGCAAGGAGAACAACTAGAAACATTCATGAATTTTCATTACCAACAGCAACCACAAATGTTATCCACATTTTTGCTCTACTTTTCTGGGCCTCTTCTGATTTATTGTCTATCCTTCTTACCTCATTTTCTTCAGAGATGTTGACCTGCAAAGTGGACAACTTGCTTTCTTGGCTTCCCCGTGTTTGACAAATGGGTAACACCAGAAGAATACCAGGCAAATGGTTAAAGGATTTATTTTTTAGTTTCTTCCCCAGGCTGCTTGCATCTCTGCTTTTGATCTGAGATTATGGAGATAAAGGCAACTTTGTAGTTCAACATTTCTTTGAGTGTTTTAATCTAAAATCTACAAATACTTATTTACTTTAGTACATTATTTTTAAATGTTGCACCAAACTTACTTATTAAGGAATATATATTTTTATATATAGCATATATAGTAAATATTTAATATATATAAATATATAATATATTACTAATTTTCTATTTGCTTAAGACTGGCAAAGAACTGATTTTTCAAGCTAAGCCTCCACAAAATGGAAAATAGTACGTATCAATGAGTATAATTTGTATATTCTTTTAGAATTTACAAAATGTCAGGCTTCAGGCTTCCCTGTGGCTCAATGGTAAAGAATCCACCTGCCAATGTAGGAGACACAGGTTTGATCCCTGACTGGGAAGATTCCACATGTCTTGCAACAACCAAGCCCATGTGCCACAACTATTGAGCCTGCACTCTAGAGCTGGGGAGCCACAACTGCTGAGCCCCCATGCTGCAACTACTGAAGCCAGCACACCCTAGAGCCTGTGCTTTGTGAAAAAAGAAGCCACCACAATGAGAAGCCCATGCTGGACAACTAGAGAGTAGCCCCCACTTGACACAACCAGAGAAAAGCCCATGCAGCTATGAAGACCCAGCACAGATAAAAAGAAATAAAATTATAAACAGTAAAGAATTTACAAAATGTCAAGGTTTCTCTTTTTATAATCCTCTAGATTTTACCCCATTTAAAAATGATTCTCTGTTTTCTCTATAACAAAAATCAATATAAAAAGACAAGAACTTATTTTATATGGACATGTATAAATCGTATTCACTTATTAGTTAAAGAGTCTGCCTCCAATGCGGGAGACCTGGGTTCGATCCCTGGGTCGGGAAGATGCCCTGGTGAAGGAAATGGCAATCCACTCCAGTATTCTTGCCTGGAGAATCCCATGGACGGAGAAGCCTAGTAGGTTACAGTCCACGGGGTCGCAAAGAGTCCGACACGACTGAGCGACTTCACCTCATCTCACCTCATTAGTATCTGTATAACTTCCTTGTTATGTTTTATATATTTAGAAAGAGACCAAAATGATCGAGAAATAAATAAAATGGATTAGGAAGCTGAATGGTTGACAAATAAACTTTATGTATTGGGATTTTCTCTCTTTTTCTTCCTGAGAAGGAATATGCCATTGATGAGTGTTAACTAGATGGGGTCAGGTAGTGATGAGGAGTCCGGTGTAAAGTTTCTATATTTCATGTCACGGCTTAGAATAGAACTTGTCTTCTTGGAAAAAAAACTTTTCTTGAATTGGCTAAAAAAGTCATACAGTCCATAAAACTGTCTGCACCACCATCTGGAAAGGAAATTAGCAATCTGGTAAATAGTCTGTGGTGGAATATTTTGCACTTCACTGTGGTGGACAGCAGAGACCAGATGCATTGTAACAGATGTGCAAAATCTTTTGCAAGTTGCCTTTTATGTTTCCACGGCTACATAAGAAATAAGGTAGCAAATTTGCTCCAAAGATGAAAAATATAAATTCTTCAATTGCAATTTTTATTAGTCTTTCAAAGGACCTTACAAGCCCACAACAGACTGCTAAAGTGAACTTACATTAATGGAAACATTGGCATATTGATATGTTAATGAATGATATCTATTGCATTTAAGAAATTTACCATCCAACAAAGTGATAGTTAAAATACAGAGCTCATTTTAAAAATTAAAGGTAATGAATCACCTAAAATGATCCTTTTAAAGGGTTCAGACATAATAGAAAAAAGTTAACCTATTTAATGCAATAATTGCAAGCAGTTAGAGCCTTGATATATATAAATAATTTTCGCTAACATTTTTCTAATAATTTCTTCAAAATATTTCTTAATTGTTTTTATTTTATCAAAATACCCTATCATACTTTATAAATTCTGTCTAATGGGAACAATTTAGTGAAATTGAGGAGCAAAAACACAGAAAGAAAACACCAAAATAAACTTCTCTAGACCCAGTCTTCTGCTCTAAGGTAGTCCACTACATTTCCTTTATTGAAAAACTGTCTGCAAGTAGTTTTTATATCACAGGCATTTTCCCATTTCTATTATATTTATAATTGGTGGTAAAGGATTTATCTGACAATGCAAGAGATTCAGGAGATGGGTTCAATCAGTTGGGAGGATCCCCTGGAGCAGGAACTGGCAACCTACTTCAGTATTCTTGCCTGGAAAATTCCAAGCACAGTAGAACTTGGTAGACTATAGTACTTGGGACTACAAAGAATCAGACATGACTAAGCACAGCACAGCACAATACAACAAGAAGACAGAGATAATAATTTAGCATTAATAAATAAATGAATCTTCAGATTTGGAAAATAGTCTTGTTCGTGAAAAGTTTACAAATTCACAGAATACATTGTATTAAAGTTGCAGAATATTAAACATAAAAAGAAAGATCTTTTAAAATATCAGGGAAAAAAAAATAAATTTACCTTACAGAATAGCAATCATATTACAAATGTCTTTACACAACTGATACCTTAACATTTTTAGCAACATGTATAGTGCTAAGAAAAATAATTATAAAATTCTATATGCTTATAAACTGTTATTCAAGAGTAAGGAAAAGGGATTTCTCTCATGGTTCAGTAGCCTTGCAATGCAGGGGCATGGATTTGATCCCTGATTGGGGAACTAGCATCTCACATGCCACAGAGTGCAACCAAAATAAATTTAAAAATTAAAAAAAGAAAAAGAGAGTAAAGAAAAAAATAATGACATCCTCAAACCAAAAAAAAAAAAAAAAAAAGAAGTACCAAGACTGTCCCCCACAAACCATATAAATAGGATTCTGAAGGATATTTTACAGAAAGAAATCAATCAAAAAGGAAGAAATGGAAAATGGGAAGTATGGCTGTGAGAGGAACTGGCAGAGTATGAAAAGATGCCTCTTTCTCAGGCTTTCTGTTTCCATGTCGACAATGTCCACCGTGTTCTCTCAGTTCCCACAGTTGATGAGAGCATGAGCTGCAGGACAGTGCATTCTTTGAATATTGATAAACTATATTTATTCAACATCATTCTTACATTTGGGGCTCTTCCTGCATGCTAAATACTTAGCTCTAACTGTTGCTTCCTGACCTGCATACAGCTTTCTAAAGAGGCAGGTCAGGTGGTATTCCCATCTCTTTCAGAATTTTCCACAGTTTATTGTGATCCACACAGTCAAAGTGCTCTAGGTGAGTGATCACACCAGCGTGATTATCTGGGTCATGAAGATCTTTTTTGTACAGTTCTTCTGTGTATTCTTGTCACTCCTTCTTAATATCTCCTGCTTCTGTTAGGACCATACCATTTCTGTCCTTTATTGAGCCCATCTTTGCATAAAATGTTCCCCTGATATCTCTAATTTTCTTGAAGAGATCTCTAGTCTTTCCCATTCTATTGCTTTCCTCTACTTCTTTGCATTGATCGCTGAGGAAAGGTTTCTTATCTCTCCCTGCTATTCTTTGGAACTCTGCATTCAAATGGGTATATCTGTCCTTTTCTCCTTTGCTTTTCGCTTCCCTTCTTTTCATTACAAACCATTTATAAAATGATTCTTGTGTCAAAGGAGAAATGCAAACCAACATTAATAGATTTTAGGAAAAAATGGGAAAATTAAATATTAAAATCTATGGGCTTCCCTTGTAGCTCAGTCAGTAAAGAATCTGCTTGCAATGCAGGAAACCCAGGTTTGATCCCTGGGTCAGGAAGATGCCCTGGAGAAGGAAATGGCAACCCACTCCAGTATTCTTGCCTGGAGAANATTAATAGATTTTAGGAAAAAATGGGAAAATTAAATATTAAAATCTATGGGCTTCCCTTGTAGCTCAGTCAGTAAAGAATCTGCTTGCAATGCAGGAAACCCAGGTTTGATCCCTGGGTCAGGAAGATGCCCTGGAGAAGGAAATGGCAACCCACTCCAGTATTCTTGCCTGGAGAATCCATGGACATAGGAGCCTGACAGGCTGCAGTCCATGGGGTCTCAAGAGTTGGACATGACTTAGCAACTAAATCACTACCTTGAGATACTACTAAAGTAGTACTACTCAAAGGAAAATTCTTAGTCAAAATATTTTCTTCCTTCCTCCTTCCCTCCCTTCCTTCCTTTCTTCTTTCTTTTTTCCCCTGTTTCTTTCTCACCACTTCCCTGTCTCTCTTTTTATTTTTCCCTCTATCCTATCTTTTTTTTCCTTCTTCTTTAAAGCCTGTGATCTTCTCTTTAAAAAACTTAAAAAAAAAAAAATCAAAATCTGAACTCTTTGTTTTTATTTGTGTTTTAATCCCAGGGACGGGAGAGCCTGGTGGGCTGCCATCTCTGGGGTCGCACAGAGTCGGACACGACTGAAGTGACTTAGCAACAGTATATTTTTGGACAATTTGCATAAAGTTCCTTAACATTTATTATAGATATTCTCTGCACTGAATAATGTAATAGTCTTGAGATTCACAAAACTAACCCTTCCCTTTTAATATCCATTAATCTTTGGCAAAATAACTAATTCACAAAATTTCTAATATCTACAAAACCAAGAGTATATAAACCTTAGAAGAATATTGGAACTTCACTTTAAAAAGTTAGGCTTATTTAAGGTTGGAAAGTCACCAGTTAGATATATCCTTCAAAATGTAAATATAATCAGTAGATTAAGTACTTGACATTTTTCTGAACAAGGAAAATAGAAAGAATGAATGAAAAAGAAAAAAAGGACTGAATCAAGACAAAAATATAAATTAGAAATATTTTTAGTGGAAGACAAACCACTTACACAGGAGTTGAAAGTATAAAAATGCTTTGTTTAATTCAATTGAAATGAAAATCAAATATGAAGATAGTCACATATATTAAGCTTATTCTGAAAGCAAAAGAAATTGGGAGCAAAATTTAAATTACTAGGAATTATTTGTTATTTGGGTGCCTTCTGGTAACAAATTGATCTTGCCTGTGAGTTGAATAAATTTAATGACATCTTTCCACTGGTAACTAGTATATCACTCTAATTTAGTATTAGTAACTACTCTTCAAAATACATGTATTGAGAACAGCATCACAGGGAAAGTTATTAAAGAATTGAAATTCATCATAAAGAATGGGAAAAAAATCACTTCTACTAGCTCAGAGCTTAAGTCTGTCTTCAAATTTTAAAAAGCGATTTCTTTTTAGAAATACTATTTTAATATTGTATTTCCTTTCAGTCTCCATGTTTCTTAAAAAAATGAAATTACAGAACAATTAAAAACCTAATGAAATATCCCAATTTAATTTTTGTTCCTGTGAGATATTTTGGATTTTAGACAAAGTAAAATGAAATAGTTACATAGTTAACATTAGTTAACATAAAACTCTTCAAAACATCAAATTTTTAAAAAATGGTATAATATTTTATCATGCATTATATATCAGTATTTCACACATTTCCCTCAAAGGTGGTTATTCATTTGAAGGTACAGCTAATTTATTACTTGAACCAGAATTTTAAAATAAACTTCAACTAATGTCACCAACTTTGTGATATCTGAACAAAATATTCACCACAGAAAGTCATCATGGTCGTTCTAATATCTCGTTCAGGCAGTACACATGGTTTTGTACATTCAAGTCATCGTTATCTCCATAAATAACCCACAATGATAATCCATGCAGAAGAAAATGGAAGACAAAGTTAAAATAAATACTCTTCGTCTACCATTGTTCCAATGTGGTACCATTTAATTTCTGCACAGACAGTAATGCCTCCCACTGACATTTCAGAAGAGAACTGAAAACATTGTAAACCATTTTCTGATATAAGAAATTATGGTATCCAAACAATGTTTCAGTCTAAAAGGGGAAGGCTGATGACTCTAACATAAAACAAAGCTCATCATAACACATGCTGTTACCTCCTGTTACGTTAAAGTTTGTTAACAAGAAATTCAGCTACTTTTTCTAAAATTCTCAGATTTCTGTGTCTACAGGATGGAGTATAATTCAACATAAGGGCCATAGCAAGTGGTGGTGTAATGGAAAACTGAATATTCAGTAATTTTTAAAGCAATCACAAGTTGTATCTTTCAAGTCACATGTGATACTAGCTTTTTACTATTTCAGTGAAGCACATTGTAATTTAAAAAATTGATCCATAGAAAGCTCATGTTTAATGTTTCTATCCTTAAGAAAACTTTTCAAATGTACCTACTTCTATATAGAAGTAATTGAAGAATATTTTGAAGGTAATAGGGCTAATTAAAGATAAAAGAAAATTAAGAAATTTATTGAACTATTGAACATGCTAGTGAAAAATGTTAAAAATTCTTCAGGGAATGGACTTATATTCAAAATATGTGTGTGTGTGCGTGCATGTGTGTGTGTGTGTGTGTGCTTTCAGCTACTTTTAAAGATGACAACTGTACACTTTGAGGGGTGCCGAGTTTTCTATCCAATAGAGTTGTTAAAAAGTACATTTTCATAGTTCAATTTGCTACCACTGGCCACAATAATGTGACACTTAAAGAGTGATATGATAAATTAACTGATTTCTTCACATCACCAGGCACCAAGATATTTCTTTTACATCAATGGAAGCAACATGAAATTCTGGCAACTGACAGGACTGTAAAAATATTCATCAGGCTTTTCTTCAGCACTAAATTTCCATAGAAAAAAAATATTCCTGGGTGTCTTACACAGCAGAAAAATATGGTATTTGTTCTATTTTTGATAGGGAATACCTGTGGTTTTTAGAAATAGAAAACTATGGACTTTACCATACATAGACAATGACAGAGCAGTTCTATCTCAAAATGCTCTTTCGATACAGATTAAATTACTAAGTTTGTTTATTTAAATGGAATTTCTATTGAGCTTTTTTTTTAAAAAAAAATTATTCTCAATGAGTATTTTGGTTAAAAATACAGGGAAGTTGCCAATTTAATTATTTAGATACAGAAGAATAATCTTTAAGAAGCTTTAGGAAATACTGTGAATAATTCTTTGAATGAGTAGCTCAAATCATTGCAATTTACCAAAAGAAAGGTAGTATTACTGTTTATTTATAATAAAATTAATTAAAAAATAAAAAGAAGAGGAATCCAAACTCCTTTCAGCTGACAGGCTGCCGAGCTCTAACTGGCAGAGTGCGTACAGAAAGATTCAATGTGAAAAGTGGAAGATAATGTGCTCACACACTAATGGGCACTGAGCTAGACACAGGCTCATTTTTCACATCATGTCATCTGTAAGGTTTGAATAAAAAGTAATGGCTAGAATGAGCCTAGCTCTATCTCAGACATTATCATTTGCCTCCTCAGTTTTATTTGTGTTGACTTGTACAGTCTAAAAAGATGACAGTCTCTGGGCCTCCGGATCACTCAGAGTGATAATACACAGCACATTACATTGGTGGTGACAGGTTCTGTTCTTCTGGATGGCATATGAAAGGAACGCATCTCTTTCCGTCATTTCAAATGCTATAAACTGACAGAATAAAGAATCTTGCAGAGGGGACATCACAAACCCTGTCTGTTATGATTTTATGAGATAAACTGGAGTTTCTAGGGTATCTTGTTCTGGAAATTAGTGTCAGTCAAACTTTAGTGGGCTTTTTTTTTTTTTAAGAGATAAATAGCAGACTCTGGAAAAGTAGCCTTGCTTTATTTTCATATGGCAAAACCACCAAAACCATATGTTTGATCTTAAGAAAAACTATAGCAATACTGGCTTTAAGAAGAGAGGTAATGGGTTACCTAATGTGCAGTAAGTTATCCATGGCTTCAACAAGAAATTAAAGTCCACGTATAGATGAGAACTTCAAAGAAATCACTAGCCTGTTTGTATGAGAGAATAAATCAGTTCTTTTAAATATTTTGGAAGGCTCACTTTTTGCTAAATTGCCAACTTAATGTCCTGTTGAACTATAAACATGCCAAGATGTAATGTTTTTCTCTTGGTACATTTATTCAAGGTTTTATCTTCTTTCTCTTTATTTCAGTAACTATTGCTGAACTGATTTACAGTACTTTGAATTTAACTGAAGACACCACAAAATATCAGTAAAGTAGATAATAATATGCAGAATTTTATTAATTTATCCCAAATCGAATAGCATATGGATTCCCTACTCTTACGTTTTTTAAAACATTACAGTGTCATAAAAATTTACAGGTACTTGAATCATAATCTGCCAATTGTCATAGCTTTTCCCCACGTAATTTCAAGTACTTCTATTATAATAAACGTTCCTTGCATGACTTAAGTTTAAGTGATTATTTAAGTTGGACTTGTTCATTGTACTTTTCTGTCCATTTCCATGTTTGAAACTTTTTTACTGTCAAGATGAATAGAAATAAATGTCAAAGACTGTTTAACACATACATTTATAAATGATCTTTTATTCAAATTTTTTATTACAGACTCACTAAAAAATCTGTCTCAAACTAGATTTGACCACATAGTTGTATTTTAAGAATAAGATAAGCCTGGTGATTCAGTTGACTTGATATTAAATCATAGGAATGTTTTCAAAATTAAAGAATATAAGTAGAATTATAGATAATGTGGTTAAAGAAAGGAAATGATGATAAAGAAGCAATAAGAATTTATTTCATGTGTGTTTCTTCTATCTCTGTAGATTTCTTATTAATCAATTAATACTTATGCTGTAGACTATATATTTTAAAATGTAAATCTAGGCTAGTCTTTTAAAAGGACAAATGAAGTACAGAGCCTATAGTTAGAAAATAATATGAAATTTTTTCAGTATGTTCGCACAGAACATGCAAAAGGTGTGGTTCATCAACCACAGATGGATTTTCCAAATTTTCTGGTGCTTGTAAAATTGATTTGACAGTAGTGAAGAATGCAAATGCAGGAGACATAGGTTTGATCCCTGGGTTGGAAAGAGCGCTTCTGGAGAAAGAAATGGCAACCCACTCCAGTGTTCTTGCCTGGGAAATCCCATGGAAAGAGGAGCCAGGTGGGCTACAGTCCATCAGGTTGCGGAGAGTCAGACACTACTTAGTCATTAAACAACCAAAAAAAACTGTGTGTCTGTGGAATTATCTGCCCACCTATGTGCCCAGTTGTTTAATGGGATTCTGTCTCACTTCCCATCACGGCATTTTTATTTATACAGTCCCATGTTGAGAGCCAGGTACCTGCCACCTACTTGATAAGCTTGCTATACAGCGATTATTTTATCTTGGTTTATGGAAGTTACAGAGGTAGAAGAAATAAGAGTGAAGAGATTATAAAAGCCTTTATTAAGGCTTTGTAATGGGGTTATCTTTGTAATGGGGTTATCTCTGGTTTCTGTTTGTTTGTTTTTGGTTTGTTTTTGAGGTTGGTCAACTTTCCCGTCAATCAAACAATTTTTATGAGACCCAGAATCGATCTACAAATCAATCGCTCTTCAACTGGAGATCTTCTTTTGCTCTCTTCTTCAGGATAGCTTCAGGACTTGAGCATTATCTATATTCACTTGGTTACACTGGATCATGCAGCTTGATGCCCCACCCCTTCACCAGTGTTCTTATGTGATTGTTTCTGGGTATACTAACTCTAAAAGGTGAACACATATCTTGAATTCTTCTGTTTCTCTCTCTTTTTCCTCTCTGACTCTCGCTTTTTTTGCTCTTTTCCTAAGAGCGATGCTTCATAAACAGTGAATACTGAGAACTGGTGACTGAGGGATGGTCAAAGAACTACTTTCTTTTGTGGAGCTAGCTAGCCCCTTTGGGATGAGTTTTGTTGAAAACAACTTTGGCTCCTGCAAATGAACCTCAGTCTTGTAAGTATGCATTCAATAAAGAGCATCTAGAATATGATACGCTATTTTAATAGAATCAGTGCTGTTAACTTAGTAAACTATTTACTAGCAGTATTTGATATAATGAAGTGAAGTGAAGTTGCTCAGTCGTGTCTGACTCTTTGCAACCCCATGAACTGTAGCCTATCAGGCTCCTTAGTCCTGGAATTTTCCAGGCAAGAATACTGGAGTGGGTTGCCATTTCCTTCTCCAATTTGATATAATAGTGATCAGTAATAGCACACTTTTATTTCCTGGATATACACTTATCTGGTAAAACTCACTTATTAGTGATGTGTGTGTGTATACATACATACAAACATACATACATACATAAGCTTCCCAGGTGGTTCAGTGGTAAAGAATTTCCTGCTAATGCAAGAGACTCAGGTTCCATCCCGGAGTCATGAAGATCCCTGGAGAAGGGAATGGCAACCCACTCCAGTATTCTTGCCTGGGAAATCCTATGGACAGAGGAGCCTGGCAGGCTATAGTCCATGGGATCATAAAAGAGTAAAATATGACTTAGCAACTAAACAATAATATACATATATACATACATACTTGGATGCAATCTCAAAAATGAAGAATGATTGCTGTTCATTTCCAAGGCAAACCATTCAATATCACGGTAATCCAAGTTGATGCCCTGACCAGTAACATGGAAAACTGAAGTTGAATGGCTCTATGAAGACCTACAAGATCTTCAAGAACTAACACCCTAAAAAGATGTCCTTTTCATTATAGGGGACTGGAATGCAAAAGTAGGAAGTCAAGAATCACCTGGAGTAACAGGCAAATTTGGCCTTGG
This sequence comes from Cephalophus harveyi, assembly GCA_006410635.1. Classification (NCBI taxonomy): domain Eukaryota; kingdom Metazoa; phylum Chordata; class Mammalia; order Artiodactyla; family Bovidae; genus Cephalophus; species Cephalophus harveyi. The sequence continues at coordinate 537,845 of SJYT01029239.1, read as the reverse complement.
AGTACAGAATGAAGCAGGGCAAAGGCTAATAGAGTTCTAAAAGGAGAATGCACTGGTCATAGCAAACACCCTCTTTCAACAACACAAGAGAAGACTACACATGGACATCACCCGATGGTCAACATTGAAATCAGATTGATTATATTCTTTGCAGCCAAAGTTGGAGAAGTTCTATACAGTCACAAAAACAAGACCAGGAGTGTACTGTGGATCAGATCACGAACTCCTTATTTCCAAATTCAGACTTAAAGTGAAGAAAGTGGGGAAAACCACTAGACCATTCAGGTATGACCTAAACTAAATCCTTTATGACCAAACAGTGGAAGTGAGAAATAGATTTAAGGGACTAGATCTGATAGACAGAGTGCCTGATGAACTATGAATGGAGGTTCATGGCATTGTATAAGAGACAGGAATCAATAACATCCCCAAGAAAAAGAAATGCAAAAAAGCCAATGGCTGTCTGAGGAGGCCTTAACAAATAGCTGTGAAAAGAAGAGAAGTGAAAAGCAAAGGACAAAAGGAAACATACCCATTTGAATGCAGAGTTCCAAGGAACAGCAAGGAGAGATAAGAAAGCCTTCCTCGGTGATCAATGGAAAGAAATAGAGGAAAACAACAGAATGGGAAAGACTAGAGATCTCTTCAAGAAAATTAGAGATACCAAGGGAATATTCATGAAAAGATGGGCTCAATAAAGGACAGAAATGGTATGGACCTAACAGAAGCAGAAGATATTAAGAGGTGGCAAGAATACACAGAAGAACTGTACAAAAAAGATCTTCATGACCCAGATAGTCATGAAGATGTGATCACTCACCTAGAGCCAGACATCCTGGAATGTGAAGTCAGGTGGGCCTCAGGAAGAATCACTACAAACAAAGCTAGTGGAGATGATGGAATTCCAGTTAAGCTATTTCAAATTTTGAAAGATGATGCTGTGAAAGTGCTGCACACAATATGTCAGCAAATTTGGAAAACTCAGCAGTGGACACAGGATTGGAAAAGGTCAATTTTCATTCCAGTCCCAAAAAGCCAATGCCAAAGAATGCTCAAACTACCGCACAATTGTACTTATCCACATGCTAGTAAAGTAATGCTCAAAATTCTCCAAGCCAGGCTTCAGCAATACATGAACTGTGAACTTCCTGATGTTCAAGCTGGTTTTAGAAAAGGCAGAGGAACGAGAGATACGGATGGCTAACAAACACATGAAAAGATGCTCAACATCACTCATTATCAGAGAAATGCAAATCAAGACCACAATGAGATACCATTTCACACCAGTCAGAATGGCTGCGATCCAAAAGTCCACAAGCAATAAATGCTGGAGAGGGTGTGGAGAAAAGGGAACCCTCTTACACTGCTGGTGGGAATGCAAACTAGTACAGCCACTATGGAGAACAGTGTGGAGATTCCTTAAAAAACTGCAAATAGAACTGCCTTATGACCCAGCAATCCCACTGCTGGGCATACACACCGAGGAAACCAGAATTGAAAGAGACACATGTACCCCAATGTTCATTGCAGCACTGTTTATAATAGCCAGGACATGGAAACAACCTAGATGTCCATCAGCAGATGAATGGATAAGAAAGCTGTGGTACATATACACAATGGAGTATTACTCAGCCATCAAAAAGAATTCATTTGAATCTGTTCTAATGAGATGGTTGAAACTGGAGCCTATTATACAGAGTGAAGTAAGTCAGAAAGAAAAACATCAATACAGTATACTGACACATATATATGGAATTTAGAAAGATGGCAATGATGACCCTGTATGCGAGACAGCAAAAGAGACACAGATGTATAGAACAGACTTTTGGACTCTGTGGGAGAGGGAGAGGGTGGGATGATTTGGGAGAATGGCATTGAAACATGTATACTATCATGTAAGAATGAAGCACCAGCCTATGTTCGATACAGGATATAGGATGCTCAGGGCTGGTACATGGGGATGATCCAGAGAGAGGAAATGGGGTGGGATGTGGGAGGGGGATTCAGGATTGGGATCTCATATACACCCATGGTGGATTCATGTCAATGTATGGCAAAACCAATACGGTATTGTAAAGTAAAATAAAGTAAAAATTAAAAAATTAAAAAATTGAAAAAAAAATTGCTAACATCTGCTGGATTATTGAAAAAGCAAGAGAGTTCCAGAATAATATATATTTCTGCTTTATTGACTATGCCAAAGCCTTTGACTGTGTGGGTCACAACAAACTGTGGAATATTCTGAAAGGGATGGGAATACCAGACCACCTGACCTGCCTCTTGAGAAATCTGTATGCAGGTCAGGAAGCAACAGTTAGGACTGGACATAGAACAACAGACTGGTTCCAAATAGGAAATGGAGTACATCAGGCTGTATATTTTTACCCTGCTTATTTAACTTAAATGCAGAGTACATCATGAGAAACACTGGCCTGGAGGAAGCACAAGCTGGATTCAAGATTGCTGGGAGAAATATCAATAACCTCAGATATAGAAATGACACCACCATTACAGCAGAAAGTGAAGAACTAATGAGCCTCTGATCAAAGTGAAAGAGGAGAGCGAAAAAGTTGGCTTAAAGCTCAACATTCAGAAAATGAAAATCATGGCATCTGGTCCCATCACTTCATGGGAAATAGATGGGGAAACAGTGGAAACAGTGGTTGACTTTATTTTTCTGGGCTCTAAAATCACTGTAGATGGTGATTGCAGCCATGAAATTAAAAGACGCTTGCTCCTTGGAAGGAAAGTTATGACCAACATAGACAGCCTATTCAAAAGCTGAGACATTACTTTGCCTTCAAAGGCCATCTAGTCAAGTCTATGTTTTTTCCAGTAGTCATCTATGAATGTGAGAGTTGGACTATAAAGAAAGCTGAGTGCTGAAGAATTGATGCTTTTGAACTGTGGTGTTGGAGAAGACTCTTGAGAGTCCCTTGGACTGCAAGGAGATCCAACCAGTCCATCCTAAAGGAGATCAGTCCTGGGTGTTCATTGGAAGGACTGATATTGAAGCTGAAACTCCAATACTTTGGCCATCTGATGTGGAGAACTGACTCATTTGAAAAAACCCTGATGCTGGGAAATATTTAGGGCAGGAGGAGAAGGGGAAGACAGAGGATGAGATTGTTGGATGGCATCACCGACACAATGGACATGGGTTTGAGTGGACTCCGGGAGTTCATGGGGTTGCAAAGAGTCGGACACAACTGAGTGACTGAATTGAATTGATACATACATACATATAACAACAATTTAGAACCTGACATGGAACACAGACTTGTTCCAAATTGGCAAAGGAGCTCATCAAAATTGTGTAATGTCACCCTGCTTATTTCACTTATATGCAGAGTACACCGTGCTAAATACCTTTCTGGATGAATCTCAAGCTGGAGTCACGATTGTGGGGAGAAATATCAATAACTTCACAAATGCAGATGACACCACCCTTGTGGCAGAAAGCAAAGAGGAAGTAAGGAGCTTCTTGATGAAAGTGAAAGAATAGAGTGAAAAACTTGTTTAAAATTCAACATTCAAAAAACTAAGATCATGACATCCAGTCCCATCACTACATGGCAAATAAATAGGGAAAAAAATGGAAAGAGTGACAGACTTAGTTGGACTCCAAAATCACTGCAGATGATAACTGCATCATGGAATTAAAAGACACTTGTTCTTTGGAAGAAAAGCTGTGACAAACCTCAGTTCAGTTCTGTTCAGTTGCTTAGTCATGTCCGACTCTTTGCACCCCATGAACTGCAGCACACCAGGCCTCCCTGTCCATCACCAACTCCTGGAGTTTACTCAAACTCATGTCCATTGAGTCAATGATGCCATCTAACCATCTGATCTTCTGTCATCCCTTCTCTTCCTGCCTTCAATCTTTCCTAGGATCAGGATATTTTCCAATGACTCAGCTCTTCACATCAGGTGGCCGAAGTTTTGGAGTTTCAGCTTTAGAATCAGTCCTTCCAAAGAACACCCAGGGCTGATTTCCTTTAAAATGGACTTGTTGGATCTCCTTGCTATCCAAGGGACTCTCAAGAGTCTTCTCCAACACCACAGTTCAAAAGCATCAGTTCTTCAAAAAGTAGACACATCACTTTGCCAACAGATGTCCATCTAGTCAAAGTTATGGTTTTTCCAGTAGTCATGTATGGATGTGACAGTTGGACCATAAAGAAGGCTAAGTGCCAAAGAATTGATACTTTTGAACTGTGGTATTGGAGAAATCTCTTGAGAGTCTCTTGGATATCAAGGAGATCAAAGCAGTCAACCCTTAAGAAAACCAACCCTGAATATTCATTGGAAGGACTGAAGCTCTAATACTTTGACCACCTGATGCGAAGAGCTGAGTCATTGGAAAAGACTCTGATCCTGGGAAAGATTGATTGAGGGCAGGAGGAGAAGATGATGACAGAGGGTGATATGTTTGCATGGCATCATTGACTCAATGGACATGAGTTTGAGCGAACTCTGGCAAACAGTGAAGGACAGGGAAGCTTGGGATGCTGCAGTCCATGGGGGGTCACAAAGAATTGGACACAACTGAGTGACTGAACAACAACTATATATATATATATAGTTGTTGGGGTGTATATATATATATTTGCTATGTATACTTATATAGCTGGGTTCGATCCCTGGGTCGGGAAGATCCCCTGGAGAAGGAAATGGCAACCCACTCCAGTACTCTTGCCTAGAAAATCCCATGGAGGGAGGAGCCTGGTAGGCTACAGTCCATGGGGTCACAAAGAGTCGGACATGACTGAGTGACTTCACTACTACTACTACTATACTTATATATATGTAAAATGAGATATCTTAATAACATTGTAATTTTAAAAATAATTCCTTCAACTAATATCCTCCTATTATATATGTGAGGGAAAAAAAATAGAAGAGTTAAGCCCTTAAAAACCACTTACCCAGTTGTGTACAGAAATGTATATGAAATATAATCTCTCTCTTCTTAAAATTGTCTCAAAATAATATCTATCCCTACAGAAAGGGAATGATTTGTAGCCCCTACTAGATAGATGCGTATCCACTGCCTGTTGTGTATCTAGCAGGGTCATGACTCACCACGCGGTAGCCCAGGGATGTTGAAAACAGTCACTTGCTAAGGCTTACTGAAAAAGTCATTTTCACTCTAGGAAATGGGAATTGCTGCCCAATCCCATTAGGCTTCCACCTCATGTCCTTAGACTCACTTCTGTCTTTCTTTGTTCAGGTCTTATCCCTCCTTGTCAATGTTGAACTCGCCTCCCAGAACAAGTAAGCCTCTTCCTTGTAGTCTGCCCATGGAGTCATCAGGTTAAGGGTGTATCTGCTCCATTCCTGATAAATGCCAGTGTTATCTGGCCCGTTTCTTTTGTGTGTCTCTCAGTTAGATAGCAGGGTTAGGACATATCAAATCTTGTATTCTCCATGTCCCTTTTATTTTGGAAAGCTTTTGAGAGCTTAACATTTCCCTGTTTCTTGTTGTTCAGACCAAACTATTCCCTTCTGAATCCGTTTACTCTTGGCCTCTTGCCTCCTACAGCAAATCCAGCCTTCCTCTTGTCATCTTCAAGGAACCCACCTCTATCTTCCCTTTCTGTCTTGTACACACAGCCTTAGCTGTCACTTTTATCTCTGGTCAATGGTTAGAATCATGATAACAGTTAAGCTGGAAGTCAAGTGATATCAGAGACAAAGTACTTGAGTATTCTATTCAATAGAATCCAATTTTATTCTATTTAAAAGGAGTAATACATATTTACTGACTTAACTTCTTACAACATTGAAAACTTGGATTTCAAATTCACCAGATATACTTTTTATCCAAAAGTAAATAAGTGTAATATTCTATTATATACATATATACTATATATATTACATACAGCTTAGCTCAATCAGTTGGCCTTAGTTTCTAGAAATGCATATGGATTTTAAAAGGATGGCAATATGCACAAAATACCTTATTTCCCCTTTCCAGGTAGATAATTGAATCCCCTTTTACATGCCAATTACAAATAGTCTTCTAGCCTATGCATAAAGACATTGTAGCATTTTCTTTTAGAAAACCCATTCAGTTTTTAAGGTAGTTTTATTCTAGAGTTCTTCCTTAACATGAATTGAAATCTGTCCCACAGTAATACTCAATCACTGGATTTTATTCCTGCTTCTGGAATCATGCAAATCATGGCTAAATAAATTTCTACATGCAGACTTCCAAATATTTAAAAATATTTGTGTCTGACCTAAATTCTTTATGTTAAATAACTTCACTTTTGAAACATTGTATAATTTCTTTGAATTTTTCCCCATCTTGCTTCATGTTCTCTTATTCCTGTTTGTTAAAAATTACTCTCAAAATATGGATTCCCCAAACTGAGTATGATGGTCTGGTCACCACACAGTGATTATGAAACTGAACTAAAACTTCACTGTGATTTATATATAAGTATTTCTCAGGCAAGCTTTCTTTATTCTGCCTTTGTAAAAGGTTGAATTTTTTTATTTTATTTTTAAAGACTCTAAGGCAAGATAGCATTAAATTAATCAGTACCCCATTATAACTATATTGGATTTGTAAAGTTTCTTTAGATATTGATAGTAATTGAATATTTTCTACATCATGTGTAGACTCATATCCTTCACAGACGTGATTGGTCTGCTATGTGAGTGCTCATCAAAGTCTTAAAATATTCCAGAAAACTTTGATTTCTTTTAAAAAACCTAGAAGTTTGTTTTGATCAAGAAGACAAGCTTCATTTAGTCTATAGGACTACAAAATATCAAAGCTCTTACTTCTATGATGATACTAAAGCTTTGTTGCAATGCCATATTTATATAATTAGAAATAGTAGATTTATGCATTTTCATAAAAATTATTTTCTTGTATAATTTCAATGTCTAAAAAGATTGCAAAAGCTGATAAATTTGAAACATTATCTGATATCTTTCCAAAGAAGTCGTGGTGGAAGATTTCTGAAGAATTCTATTGAACTAGGTAATATTCCTAAAGTTTCCTCTAACTGGCCCTTCTGGCATAAACACTGCCGGTCCAAAAAGCTCTGAGTAAGCACCAAAGTAGACTTGTAAGAGGAAAACATTATATTAATTCAATGGTATTATATTATATACATTATATATGTAATTATTATATTGAATTATATTAATTCAATGGTATTGAATATTTTAGATGTTAATTCAATGGTATTGAATCTTTTAGATATTAATTCAATGGTATTGAATCTTTTTAGAGATTAAAATTATATAAGAAAGTAAATTTTTATGAAAATGCATAACTTACTATTTCTAACTATATAAATATGGTATCACAACAAAATTTCAGTATCACCATAGTTAAAAGAAAGAGCTTTGATATTTTGTGGTCCTAAAGACTACTTGAAGATTGTCTTCTCAATCAAAACAAATTTCTAGGTTTGTTTAAAAAAATCAAATTTAAAATTTTTCTGGAATTTTTTAATACTGATGAGTGCTCAGACATTAAAAGTAATTATATTAATTCAATGGTATTGAATCTTTTAGATGTTAATTCAATGGTATTGAATCTTTTAGATATTAATTCAATGGTATTGAATCTTTTTAGAGATTAAAATTATATAAGAAAGTAAATTTTTATGAAAATGCATAACTTACTATTTCTAACTATATAAATATGGTATCACAACAAAATTTCAGTATCACCATAGTTAAAAGAAAGAGCTTTGATATTTTGTGGTCCTAAAGACTACTTGAAGATTGTCTTCTCAATCAAAACAAATTTCTAGGTTTGTTTAAAAAAATCAAATTTAAAATTTTTCTGGAATTTTTTAATACTGATGAGTGCTCAGACATTAAAAGCCCCTTAAAATCCTTATGGTTTCTAGACATACACTACAGCAGAATTTATAGTAATAATAGGTGTTTTGGCTTATTTTAAGAATATCATACCATGCTGAGCACAATCTATACCATACTGAATTACATGAATTTTCTCCACTCAATCTAAGTATTGAAAACTTAGTTGAAGAGATGTAGTTCCAGGTAAACAAACTCAGGCATTCTACTGAGTGGATCTGGTTAAGTCACTTCATCTCCTGTCAAGGTTCCTTAACTATTAAGTGAACTAATGGTATGCCACTTCTTTCAAGGGATTTTTTTGAGAGTTAATGAATATACAGTGAGCAATTTAAGGATCAAACACACTGGGCAAAAGACTAAATTTTTATTATAGTGGATACTCACAGCCTTATGTAATCTGCCAGTCTAAACCATGTGCTGCTTTGGCACATGCTTACTGAAAATAGCAGACCAGTTTGTGAGCTGGCAAAATCTCAACATAGCAGATGGACATGCAATGAAATAACTAGCAAAGAGACCTTGTTTCAACATCAAATATGTTTCCATAGGGCCAGATTCCTGGGCAAAGTTGTTTTAGTGTTGAGGATGCAACTAATGTAATGTGGTATATTATACCTCCTTTGCATTAAGCCTTTGCTAACTTTTTCCGTCTCAAAAAAGAGTAATTTCCAGCATTCATCCATTCCAGATACTTGAAAAACTCACATTTGAAAGTCACAACGATTTGAATCCTTTTAGTGAAGAGTTTTTAAACACCAGTGAAGAATGAGATTTACATCATACTTGGACTGTGTTTTTGTTTTTTTAATAGAAGCTGCAGTTATCTTGCCCCTTAAGCCAAAAGGGGAGATTTATTGTCCACTCTGTCATGACACTCTTCACTCATAGTATAGTATCTCAAGGAATGATGTTATTGAGCTCTTAACTAAATTAGAATATTCCAGATATTTCTGACAGGCTCCTTTTAAAAGCTATATATCCACAAGAAAAGCTAATAGGAGTAGAAACTCATCAAGATGAATGGAAACGTCAAATAATTTTCAGGTATTGTAAAGGGGAGCCCTTCTTATTTTAGTGGTTACTATTATAATTATACACAGAGAAATTTATGTGAAATCTATTCTGCAGGGCAAACACATACCTTAAAATTGATAGTGCAGTACATACATTAAGGAAATAAATTATTAAAGTTTCATAGAAAATTCTGAACTTACTTTGTTCTGTAAGTAAATTTTATTATAATGTTTGTTATGGATATAAATTTGATTGTGATTCCTGGACGCATCATAAGCCCATAAGCATTACAAAGTTTTTTGAGAATTAAATTAAGAACAAAATCTAAAATAACACAAACACATGGCAAAAAGACAATCAGACAATGAAAAATACAAGTTTTTTCCTCTTATAGAAAACCCTTTTGCTTTTCTGGATATGGTAAAACCACTTAATAGTTTTTATATTTGGTCATGATCCTCTGATGTGTGTATGTTCTTAAATTTAAATGTTTATATATTTAAAATAATGTGTCATGGAACTCTGCATATGACACATTCATATCTATTTTAATAGCTTCATATTAATTATTACATAAAGGAACAAAAATTTATCTAAACAGTCCCTCATTAGTGGCCTTTTTAATATCTGATAAGGGTCTCATTACTGATTTTATTCTTAAATTTCTTCAAATTGTCACACATTTATTCCCCCCAATGAACCCTAGTGTCATTTTGTCAAGTGCCGCCCCCCAAGTAAAAAAGGCTGATGGAATTTTAATTGGTAAAGAATAGAATTTATGGATTTAATTTAGGGGCAATATACTTAACAAAGAACATTGTCTTTCTTACTGTTCATTCAAGACTATTATGATCTATAAGTTGTATAATATCTGACACACTGGATCATACTTATATGTTTTTATATAGATTCAGTACATATCTGGTTAGGTATGCTCAATTATTATTACCATCATTATTATTACTATTGGTGTTAATATAAAACAATAGATTTTTTTCTTTGTCTATATTTTAACTTGACATTGTTTGTATATAGAAAAGCTGCTTTCTAAACTGAGTGGCAAACTATTCACTTTAGTGAATTATTTTACTGCTTGTTGACTAGAGTTTATTCTTTGGAGTTTTCTAGCTTATATAGTCATACCATCTGCAAAAAGTGTTAAATTTTATTCTCTTAGCAAACTTGTATGCTACTTATTTCCTTCTCTTCTCTAATTGCTCTGGCTAGATTTTCCAGAATATTGTTCAATATACTGATAAAGTAAGCATCTGTTCCATTTGTAACACTTAAATAAAAAAGGATGTAATGTTAAGCTGCAGATATATATTGGTTTCTGGGTCTTATCAGTTATATCTCTATATTATTATGTCAGAAATTACCCATCTATTTATAAGCTATTAGAGATTTCTATATGTTAATTTATGTATGTTATTGAGGGGGTAGATTGCATGGTTTGTTCCTAGTAACATTTTCTCTCATTCTTTGCTTCATTTCTCACTCTATTGACTTTGGGATTGGATGCTGTAACTTACTTTAGACCGAAGATACCTGGATGCAGTAGTTTAATGGGTTTGTGATTTCTTCACCCAACCCTACCTCTCAGTCTTATGCCATTAGAATAGAATGCTCAGGTTAATTCTTTTTTTTTTTAATATCTTTTTTTTTATTTTTATTTTTACTTTATTTTGCTTTACAATACTGTATTGGTCTTGCCATACATTGACATGAGTCAGCCACGGGTGTACATGAGTTCCCAAGTTAATTCTTCAGACTGGATCCAGTTAGAGAACCCAGCCAGTCCTGCTCAACATGCCTTAGCACAGCTCATTAGAGTTCAGTCATACAGCAACCCAGAGAACTCATGTAGCATGAGTGAGAAGCAAAAAATATTTATTTGCTTTTATGTTGACATAATTTCAATCTTTCTAAATGTCTTTGCTTGTATCTTAGTTAATATATTATTTTAGTATCTTTTCAGAAAGCAAATGACGTTTGCACACTTGAGATGAAAATCACCTGTCCACAGAATGGTGTTTAATACACAGAGCTTAACTTGGTCTGACAATATTTTCCTTTGGAATTTGGTATCATTTTAATAAGTGAGAAATATCTAAGGTTATTTTGACTGGCTGGCCTTTTTGCCTTTGTCAAGTTTTGCTGACAGTGTTGTGATAGATTAAAATTTGAGGAAATTTGTTCTGAAAGTAATGCTTCAGATGAGCTTAAATACTATTTGAACTTGCTTGTTTGAAAAAAATTTACCAACTAAGCTATTCAGACCTTGTTTATTTTTTCATAGGGAGCTCTTTGACATTCTTTCATATCATCTTTGTTTACTGGTCTATTAAATGTTTATGTACATTTTCTTAAAGACTTCTATAATTAACTTATCAGTTCAGTTCAGTTCAGTCGCTCAGTCGTGTCCGACTCTTTGCGACCCCATGAATCGCAGCATGCCAGGCCTCCCTGTTCATCACCATCTCCCGGAGTTCACTCAGACTCACATCCATCGAGTCCGTGATGCCATCCAGCCATCTCATCCTCGGTCGTCCCCTTCTCCTCCTGCCCCCAATCCCTCCCAGCATCAGAGTCTTTTCCAATGAGTCAACTGTTCGCATGAGGTGGCCAAAGTACTGGACTTTCAGCTTTAGCATCATTCCTTCCAAAGAAATCCCAGGGCTGATCTCCTTCAGAATGGACTGGTTGGATCTCCTTGCAGTCCAAGGGACTCTCAAGAGTCTTCTCCAACACCACAGTCCAAAAGCATCAATTCTTCGTCCAAAAATAAAGTCTGACACTGTTTCCACTGTTTCCCTATCTATTTCCCATGAAGTGATGGGACCAGATGCCATGATGTGTTTTATAAATTTAAAGCTCCCATGGTAATTCTAGTGTGCAACTGGGGTAGAGGTACATTGCTCTGTATATTTCTATGCTGACTTGTATCTGTTTTCATATAACAATTAAAAAGTAACTTGAGAAAGATCTTCCTTACCATATTATTTAATGTACCTCCACATTGTGAGCCCTCAGTCTTAACCAATGTTGTATCTATTACCTGTTTTTTTAGATCTTACCATTTCCAAAAATATTTTATCCAGTTATTTTTAGCTTGATTGTTTCTGCTAAGATGCTGTGTTATGCTATGCTAAGTCACTTCATTTGTGTCCTACTCTTTGTGACCCTATGGACTGTAGCCTGCCACACCCCTCTGTCCATGGGATTCTCCAGGCAAGAACACTGGAGTGGGTTGCCATTTCCTTCTCTGCTAATACATAACCCTCATGTAATTATAACTTCTGTGACCCAAATTCCTAGTACAATACCTAAAATTGAACTTATGGAACTTCAGTCTCTCTTCTTAATTTAGTAGATTTGATATAATCTGTTATTAATATTGTGACCCTCACAGTTTTTTAGAATTTAAATAATATAGATTCTCTTCCCATAATTCATACCATGGTATCATTTTGTTCTAAATGTCTCCTATACATAGTACATAGTTGACTATATTTCCACTCTTTCTTGAAGTTCAAAGACGGTATATATTTTTAGCTTTTTTCTGTTTTTTGTTGTTGTTGTTATTGTTTTATTGATTTTTACATCTGGTGATTTTCAAAAATTATAGATTTGTATTAGCCATAAATTAGGTGATTGTAAATAAGAGATCACCCAGTTTTCTGAGTAGAGAAAAAGGAAATATAAGCATTGCAGAGTAAATCATAAACAAGCCAAGAAAGCTCTTCAAATCAAAGTTTACGTTTTTAGAAATGTATTAGCCTCTCAGGTTATTTTTGATGAAATAATAGGAAGTATTTTTTGGATTAAGTATTAAGAACTGTAAGATAAAATATGTCTGACTTGCTTTTCATTGCAGAAGTGAGAAACAATGATCAAAGTTAAATAAATAGACTTTCCACTTCATTCATACAGTTGTATGACCTGGAGTGAGATTGGGTCAATAAGATAGAAGGTTGTGATTTATCTCAGGAATAGGATTGTTAGTCTGTGCCCACACAAGGTGGATTATTATCATATGGAGCTCCAAAAAAGGCGTAAAATTCTAAAGATTGTACTCTGAAGAAAATGTATGCTTGAGAAAAATAATTGTCCTTTAATATGAAAACTGGGAAAAGAAACTTAGCTTTCCCTACCTGATCTATTGTTGAGATAAAATAAAAATACAACTGCTGAGAATTTGAACATTGGTCTATACATATATACATATATATATATATATTTGAATATACTTTGAATTTCAAATTTGCTTTTTCCACATAATTTGACAATTTCTAGTCAATAACTAGAGGTAAAATTTTATCTCACACCAGAGACAAATCTGCTGTGTAAGACAGAATAAATATGAAAACATTTTAGAGCAATGTTGCTTAGAGGGTGATCTGTGAACTGGTGCTGATTGGTGAAATATTTTCGACTCATCAGTGATGACAAAGTATAGAAACTGAAAGTGTTAGAAATAGTTATAGCAATTTGATGAAGTAATAAAAATGTGGTCTAATATTTTTTAAAAATCTAGAACTTACCTTTATATCTTCATTAATTTCATCTTTTCAAACAATGCATTTTAATTGTATTTAGAAAAGTACAATCTATGATGGATTTGAAAACAAAAAAGTGTTGCTTCACTACTAATATTTTGAGAATCAAATATACTTCATGCAAGATGGCAAATAATTTAAAAGAAAAGTCTATTTCACAATTATAGTTACAAGGCACAGGGATAAAAAATACAATATGATTAAGGGTCTGTATGGCAAAAGCCACTACAATATTGCCTCCAATTAAAATAAATATATTAATTTAAAAAAAGAAAAAGCAGGATTAGACTTCATACAATGATTTAAAATGATTAAGTTGAAAAACACAGAATAAGAAATGACAATATAACCTGTCTCTTATACACATCTAGTAAATTTTATTATAATGTTTGTTATGGATATAAAAGATGTGTATAAGAGACAGGGAGAACAGTGTGGAGATTCCTTAAAAAACTGCAAATAGAACTGCCTTATGACCCAGCAATNTCTTATACACATCTAGATGTGTATAAGAGACAGGGATTAGACTTCATACAATGATTTAAAATGATTAAGTTGAAAAACACAGAATAAGAAATGACAATATAACATAAAGTATAATTTGATTCAATAAGAACTAGCTATAACTTTGAGAAATGAGAAAATAAATAAAAACCATGGAAAATTTAGCCATCACATTAGACATACTTAAAGAATTAGTAAAATGAAAGATAATTTTAAAAAAGCTATTGTTTTATAGCATAGAGAGTAAAAGAGGTGAAATGTAAATGAAAAGGCTGGATACAATGAATAGCCCTATATGCTGCTGCTAAGTCACTTCAGTTGTGTCCGACTCTGTGCGACCCCATAGACTGCAACCCACCAGGCTCCCCCATCCCTGGGATTCTCCAGGCAAGAACACTGGAATGGGTTGCCATTTCCTTCTCCAATCATGAAACTGAAAAGTGAAAGTGAAGTCGCTCAGTCATGTCCGACTTTTAGCGACCCCATGGACTGTAGCCTACCAGGCTCCTCCGTCCATGGGATTTTCCAGGCAAGAGTACTGGAGTGGGGTTCCATTGTCTTCTCCAGAATAGCCCTATATACAGTGCTCCAAAAGCAATTTCCCCAGCAATATTAGCCTATTAATTCTCAGGAGTAAGATATGCAATAAATCCTAAACAAGATAATTAAAAACATTGTAGGAAAGTTTACCAAAAGTAGGGGAAAATTTTAAATATAACCAAAGATTATAAATGGGATTACATATAAAATAATNTGGAGTGGGGTTCCATTGTCTTCTCCAGAATAGCCCTATATACAGTGCTCCAAAAGCAATTTCCCCAGCAATATTAGCCTATTAATTCTCAGGAGTAAGATATGCAATAAATCCTAAACAAGATAATTAAAAACATTGTAGGAAAGTTTACCAAAAGTAGGGGAAAATTTTAAATATAACCAAAGATTATAAATGGGATTACATATAAAATAATTATACTTACAGTTATACATAACTTTTCCAGAACAACACAAAACAATAAACTAATGGAGAAAAATATCTTTAAAATGTGGAGAGAAAATATTTGTCTAGCTTCAATTCTATATATAAGTAGTTTATTATGTGCAGAGAAGAAAAGAGATATTTTTAGAAAGTGAGATAGAGGGAGAATAGTGTTCTCCCAAATTTCCCAAAAGGGAATGCTGACTGACATATATCAGAAATAAGAAAAGATGTGTATAAGAGACAGGCGCTCAGCCTTCTTCACAGTCCAACTCTCACATCCATACATGACCAC
>SJYT01029239.1:502894-522583 GCA_006410635.1 Cephalophus harveyi | reverse complement strand
GGCATAATTATCAGGAGAAATCAATGTCCATCTTTATGGATTTTAATACACTTATTTCAGTAATTGACAGATTGAATAGAAAGTAATATTAGTTAAAATATATATTACTTGAAAAATTCAGTGAAGAAATGCACGTTCTTATGGACATATATAGTATCTACAGTGGTCATGAAGAAAACTAATTTTTTTTTAAGCATACATTATCTGCTTATGAAAACTGAACACAGACTAGGGCACAGAAGAAATCTTTACAACAACATAAGGGTCTAGGAGAGTAATCATTACATAGAACATGTTCTCTAACCTTGAAGGAACTAAGATAGGGATAAATAACAGAATCAACACTCATAACCTTTTTAAGAACATATTTCTGAAAAACTTGTGGTCACGTGAAAAACTATAGTGAAAATTAGAGAATACTTAGGATTGTACAATGTTGAAAATGTTAAATATATGGAATGTGGCTTAGGTGACAAAGAAAAATACAAAGTTTTGCATCTTTCTATAAGAAAAAAAGTACAAACCTAGGTAGAATAGAGAGTTCCTTAAAATTATAACTTTTGAAAAGGGTCTTTCAAAGAGTAAATCTTTAATTTTAATAAGGTCTAATTCATTAGTTTTTTTTCTTTGATGGATCATTCTTTTGGTGTCTAAAGTCTCTTTAGCAAGTCCCAGGCCTCAAAGATGTTATGTTATATTCTGAAAATCCATATGTACATTTAAATCTGATTTATTTTGAGATTTTTTTTTATGAGGTTTTGTTCTAGGTTAAATTTTTTGCCTACAGATTTTGAATTTTTCTACAACTAAGGTTTGAAAGGGCTTCCCTGGTGGCTCAGGTGGCAAAGAACCCACCTGCATTGTGGGAGACCTGGGTTCAATCCCTGGGTTGGGAAGATCTCCTGGAGAAGGGAGCAGCTACCCACTCCAGTACTCTGTCCTGCCATGCTCCTCTGTCCATGTGATTCTCCAGGCAAGAATACTGGAATGGGTTGCCACGTCCTCCTCCAGGGGATCTTCTTGACCCAGAGATATCGAACCTGTCTCTTAAATCTCCTGCAATAGGAAGCGGGTTCTTTACCACTAGCACCAACTGCTGTTGCTGCTGCTGCTGCTAAGTCGCTTCAGTCGTGTCTGACTCTGTGCAACCCCATAGAGGTCAGCCCAACAGGCTCCCCCGTCCCTGGGATTCTCCAGGCAAGAATACTGGAGTGGGTTGCCATTTCCTTCTCCAATGCATGAAAGTGAAAAGTCAAAGTGAACTCACCCAGTCGTGTCGGACTCTTCGCGACCCCATGGACTGCAGCCTACCAGACTCCTCCGTCCATGGGATTTTCCAGGCAAGAGTACTAATGTGGGGTGCCATCGCCCCTCTCTACTAGCACCAACTAGGAAGTCCCAAATTTTAGAATAATCTTATCAGTTCAGTTCAGTCGCTCAGTCGTGTCCGACTCTTTGCGACCCCATGAATCGCAGCACGCCAGGCCTCCCTGTTCATCACCATCTCCCGGAGTTCACTCAGACTCGTATCTATAGAATATCTTGCTGGGATTTTAAAAGAATTGTGTTAAACTTTTATGTGACTATTCATATAATTGATAATTTTATTTTAGCTTTTAATTTTGTGAACACAAAATGTCCCTGTATTTATTTAGATTTTCTTTGACATATTTTATACTTATACTTTTCAACATATATTGTAAATGTTTTGTTAAAGATTTGTAGCTCTGTGTTCCATAATTTTAGAGCTATCATAAATTTTGTTTACAAACACTCCTCTATAATTCTTTTCTGTAGATTTATTGAGACTTTCTATTTAGATAGTCACATCCACATGAATCAGAGAGTTTTATTTCTTCGTTTCCAATTTGTATGTATTTTATATCATTCTTTGTTTGTTTTTTGAGTTGACTAGATCTTCCAGTTAGATATTGGATAGCACTGCTGAGAGTGGATATCCTTGCCCTATCCCCATCTTAGGGAGAAAGCATTCAGTCTTTCACCGTTAAATATGACATTAGTTGTAGGGTTTCTTTTTCTTGATTTTTCTTATTATATTAAAGAAATTCCCTTGTATTGCTTGTTTGCTAAGGAGTTTATCATGAATCATTGTGGTATTGAATTTTGTGAAATGCATTTCTGCATCAGTTGTTATGATCATATGGATTATAATGGATTAAACTGATTAATTTTGAATATTAAATGTTATACTTCCTGGGATAAAATCCAATAAACCATGATGCACTGAATTTTTAATTGTTGTAATTTATTTGGTAATAACACTGCAGAAGATTTTTGTGTCTATTTTCATGAGAGTTAGAGATATGTCATTTTATTTGTACTTTCTTCATCTGATTTTTGACTCAGGATAATCCTGTCCTTATCAAATAGGTAAGAAATTTTCCTTTTTATTTTATTTTATGGAAGATATTATACAAAATCAATTTTGTTTTTTAAGTGTTTGTTAGAATTTTGTTTGGAGAAAGAAATGGCAACCCACTTCCGTATTCTTGCCTGAAATTCTCATGGACAGAGGAGACTGGCAGGCTACAGTCTACAGTCCATGGGATCACAAAGAGCCAGACATGGTTTAGCAACTGAATAGAACAGAATAGAACAAAATTCAGCAGTGAGATATCTGGGTTTGCATATTTCTTTATTGGAATGTTTTTTAACTACAGATTCAGTTACATTTTTAGAATACTATAGGATATTTCAGAGTATCAATTTCATCTTGTGTGATTTGCTAGTATAAGCTTTTTAAGGGGTTGTTTCATTATTTCTAAATTTACATAGCAACAGAAGACAAGGTTGCTTTCTTCCGTGTACAGCTGTGGATATTGCTTATAAAAGTGACTACTCTAATACAGTGTACATTGTAACCCCCAGAAGATTCAGCCATCAACACCACTAGGCACCATGATTCATCATCTTCCACTGCATGGAATTTTCCAGGCAAGAATACTGGAGTGGATTGCCATTTCCTTCTCCAGGGGATCTTCCCAGCCCAGGGATTGAACCCTGGTCTTCCGCACTGTAGGCAGACGCTTTAACAGCTGAGCCACCAGGGAAGCGCACTGCAGCAGATAAGAGAACTATTAAGGAAAGCTTCAAACTCGCACCACAGTCTTGCTTTTTATTTTGATTTTATTTTTATTCACTCCCCTAAAACAGTGCATCAGGGAATCAGTCCACAGATGAAATCCTTGCTTTTTTAAAAAAAAAAAAATTATTCTATTAATATTTTAAATTTCTTTTCTACAATATTGGGATTTGTTGGGCTTTGAAGTTAGAAACTTCCTTCAATTTCTATATAGAAAAATGTAGTCTATGTATTTCTTGTAAATAAAAGCCCATCATTAAAAAAAATTCTCTCTTTAACAATACTCTGTTTCTACCTTTATTAAAGTAAAATTTAAAAGAGGTTGTAATTATTTTGTATTTGTGGGCTGCCGTCTCTGGGGTCGCACAGAGTCAGACACAACTGAAGCGACTTAGCAGCAGCAGCAGCAGCAGACTATGAACACTTTGAGGTCAGGGACTGTATATTAGAAAATGTTAGTATCTTACATAATATTCACTCTCCTCTTCTTTATTAGCAAAATTCCAATTTATTTTGAAGTGGATGTGTACTAGCACAGAATACGTGTCCCACTTCCTTTGCAAGCAGAGGTAGACATTTGACACAATTTTGGTGAGTAAGATATAAACACAATCTATTGGATATGGTTTCTGGGAAGGTTCTTTATTGGAGATGACCCAGTTGATGTGCATACCTTTTGCTTTTCATCTTTCTTCTTCCTGTCTGGAATGTTGAGCTCTAGCATCCTTGCTACCTTCATGCTAATGGGAAGTAAAGATTATCATTGCTACGGTATGAAGTAAAATCACTGTCTTCAAGTATGACTGCTCCAATCAGGCCATATACTCACACTTGAATCAAGATAAAATGTCTATACACTATTAAGACATAATTAATGTAAAGCAAATTTCCCGGAACAGTGACTCTAGGGAAATGAATTTATCTTAATTGGCTTAGTTTAAGAAACAAGTAGCTGTGGACCTGGACTAATTTTTTCTAGACTAAATGGCTGGTATATAATAAGGAAGCAACAAATAAGATGTTTAAGAAGTCACTTAAAATATGGATCCTATTGCCGACATTCTCAGTTACCCAACAAACATATATATCCTTTCCCTCATTTATACATTTCAATAAACTCACTCTACAGGAAGGAATTCTTGCCACCTCTTCTTAATATCTTCTGTTTCTGTTAGGTGCATACCATTTCTGTCCTTTATCGAGTCCATCTTTGCATAAAATGTTCCCTTGGTATCTCTAATTTTCTTGAACAGATCTCAGTTCAGTTCAGTCGCTCAGTCCTGTCCGACTCTTTGCGACCCCATGAATCGCAGCACGCCAGGCCTCCCTGTCCATCACCATCTCCCGGAGTTCACTCAGACTCACATTCATCGAGTCTGTGATGCCATCCAGCCATCTCATCCTCGGTCGTCCCCTTCTCTTCCTGCCCCCAATCCCTCCCAGCATCAGAGTCTTTTCCAATGAGTCAACTCTTCTCATGAGGTGGCCAAAATACTGGAGTTTCAGCTTTAGCATCATTCCTTCCAAAGAAATCCCAGGGTTGATCTCCTTCAGAATGGACTGGGTGGATCTCCTTGCAGTCCGACTGACTCAAGAATCTGCTCCAACACCACAGTTCAAAAGCATCAATTCTTTGGCGCTCAGACTTCTTCACAGTCCAACTCTCACATCCATACATGACCACAGGAAAAACCATACCTTGACTAGACGGACCTTAGTTGGCAAAGTAATGTCTCTGCTTTTGAAAATGCTATATAGGTTGGTCACAACTTTCCTTCCAAGGATAAAGTGTCTTTTAATTTCATGGCTGCAGTCACCATCTGCAGTGATTTTGGAGCCCAAAAAAATAAAGTCTGACACTGTTTCCACTGTTTCCCCATCTATTTCCCATGAAGTGATGGGACTGGATGCCATGATCTTCGTTCTCTGAATGTTGAGCTTTAAGCCAACTTTTTCACTCTCCTCTTTCACTTTCATCAAGAGGCTTTTTAGCTCCTCTTCACTTTCTGCCACAAATGTGGTGTCATCTGCATCTCTAAGGTTATTGATATTTCTCCCAGCAATCTTGATTCCAGCTTGTGTTTCTTCCAGTCCAGTGTTTTTCATGATGCACTCTGCATATAAGTTAAATAAGCAGGGTGACAATATACAGCCTTGACGTACTCCTTTACCTATTTGGAACCAGTCCGTTGTTCCATGTCCAGTTCTAACTGTTGCTTCCTGACCTGCATACAGATTTCTCAAGAGGCAGGTTAGGTGGTCTGGTATTCCCATCTCTTTCAGAATTTTCCACAGTTTATTGTGATCCACAGCTCCAGCCACGCCAGCCTCCTTGTTTTCCTTTGGAGGCACCAAGCATTCTTCCTATGCAGGGCTTTGCACTTTCTGCTTCTTCTTGCTGGTACTCTTCCCCACATTGTTGCAGGACTTGTTTATGCACCTCACTCAGGTCACTACCCGACGGTCTTTTCCTCAGTCCTTGTCTGACTCCCTTATGATATCCCTTTCATTCACTATTTTTTCACTATGCTTTTTTTTTTCTCTCGTAACATTTGTCAGTACATGTCTTTCTATAATTCTTTTTTTTAAATTTATTTATTTTAATTGGAGACTAATTATTTTACAGTATTATGGTGGTTTTTTCCATACATTGACATGAATCAGCCACAGGTACAATTCTTTATAACCATGTATCTCCCCTCCAAAATTCAAGTTCCATGAAGATAGGGACTTGATCTCATTTTATTCATGTTTCTTCCTAGTTGATACAGTAACAGCTGGCACTTAGCAGGCACTCAGTAAGTGCATTTTAAATATATGAATAATTGGAAGAATACAATGAACACCTTGATTCAATTGGCAGTTGAGTGTCATTAGTTTTGAGTTCTGGTGGCCTTTGCAGATGAGTAGTGAAAATCCAGTGTGTATTTTATTTGCTGCAT
Source organism: Cephalophus harveyi (assembly GCA_006410635.1). NCBI lineage: Eukaryota > Metazoa > Chordata > Mammalia > Artiodactyla > Bovidae > Cephalophus > Cephalophus harveyi. Next base: position 516,538 of record SJYT01029239.1, on the reverse strand, counting down.
ACATATGTACCCTAAGGATATTCTGTCCAAAGGCAAAGGACTTTTTAAAAAAATAAATTTATTTATTTTAATTGGAGGTTAATTACAAGATTGTATTGGTTTTGCCATACATCAACATGTATCGACTCTGTGGGAGAAGAAGAGGCAAAGGACTTTTGATTCAACCTAATCATACTATTTATAGTATTAATTTAATGGAAAAAATCTGACTGAAAAAAAATTTAAGAAAAAAATTTAAAATTAGAGGTGTCCTAGCACCGGACATACATCAGAAGACTTGGATCCAGGTTTCTGCTCTGCTTTTTGCCAATGCTGTGTGACCTTCTGTAAGTCACTATCTCTCTCTAATTTTATATTTGTGAGAGATAATAACTCTTGCACTTCCATCATCTCTTTGCTTGAGGACCAAATGAAATATCTTGGATAATGCCAAACAAATGTGCATAAATATTTTCTCTGAATAAAAAGGAAGTGTTTGAAGCTAAGCTAAGGGGGTGAGAGAGAGAACACAGACAGTTCTGCTGCAGCATACGTACCATCTGGCTGTTTCAAATGTGTCCCTCAGGAAGAAAAATGAGACTGTTGTCAAGACTGCAGTAAAGAATCATTGCAAAAGGGATGTTTTCCAGCTTTAATAAGTCTGTGATCAAACAATCAGTTTCTGGGTAAAGGCTGCCACTTTCTACCAGCTGACCTGGATGCAGGTACATTAAATAGATGTATTTAATGTCAAGAGTGTGCAAGCAAACACACTTCTGCCTGTGAAAATGTGGGGGAAATCATGTCCTATAAGAGTCTGGACACTCCATTTAGCTGAGAATGGAAAGAGAAATGTGCCTTCATGGACCACCCTGATGCACCCCCTGTCCCTGGAGTGACCAGAGGGGTATTGTAAATTCAGCATTTGTGTGTTAGTGGCAAGAAGAGAGGAGTTGCCTGTGAGCACATGCAGGTCAGGAATGGCAGGGAGGAGAATAGCTCAGGGTTCCCTCTGTGTGATCTTTCCCTCCAGGTAGCATTCTTTTTCTGCTCTTACCTGCTCTGGGCCCCTCTTCCACCATTATCTTCCTTTGCTTACTCGTGGTTTAGTCCCTGTTACCTCGGACTATGTGTATCCCACTAGGCTTGCCCTGAACCTGTGTCATTCTATTTGCGGTGGTCCACATAACAAAATGAGGCTCTCAGCTTTCCAGTTCCAAATATTTATAGAGAAACCTCATTGGCCCACCTCACCTAAATACTTGGATCCTGGTCACAAAAGTCCACTTTGCTTTGGACTGCCCTTGGGAAAGATGCTTACCCCTGGTACCCCGCTGAGGTGGTACAGAGCCTGGCTGGACCCATAGACAAAGAGTGTGGGGTTGGGCAGATTCCCTGAGAAGGGGATTGGGTGGCACAGGCATTTTAAATGATACCTGGCATAAGCGAGAGCGTTATGTGTGTGGGTTGCCTAGCAGTCTCTTTTAGAATCATTGTTTATTCAAAGAGCAGAAGGCTGTTACTGAGAGAGACAGGTTGAGTAGGTTACTGAATCTCCCACTTAGAATCTTTCTTTTCATCTTGTCTATCAATCTAAAATATTTTTTGTCACCTTAATTTATTTTTAAGGCTAACAAACTGGTTTTTAATGTGTCAAAAAGAGGTCCAGACACTAAACCCCATTAAGTTGTAAGAGCTGTTTCATGGTACACATCTTATCCTGTAGGCTTAGGCTGCCCAGTGTATGAACTCACACAAGTATAGAACAATGTAGGATCCTACTCCATAACACCCCACCTTTGGTAACCAGCTACCCAACTCTGATGCGGTTCTTCTAGGCTTTTCCTGGTTCCTAGCGGTGAGAACTGGGCATCAACCCATGACCTAGTATTCCCAGGAATATCCTTTTGGCTGTGCAAAGCCAAGCAAGCAATTACTATAACCTAGGAAATGGTATAACCTTTTTCACCAGCCATATTAAATGTAGAGGATTCGTTGGCCAGACGGGCACTGCCAGGACTCCCTGCTCTGACCTTCAATGCCCCTGGTACTATTTTTTTTGGAAAAATTAATTTTTGTGTCATCTCACAGAGTTGGGAACTGAAAATGTTCTCCCTCTGGGCACTGAGCTGCCAGCTCTGCTTGAGAGTACAGCTGCTCCAAGGCTTGGATAATCACATGGCCTCCCATGAGAGGTTCTCAGGATGAGAGTGGGGTTTGGAACTCTGCTATCAGCTTCCTGCCAGAATCTGAAGCACAAGGAAGCACTCATCCTCCCCACCCCCACACCCCAAAAACTTCTCATCATTACAGCCAGAGGACTGAGTCTTTCAGGACAGTCTTGAAGCAGGGGCTCCTATTACTTTGTCAAGGCCAGTGACCAACCCAGTTGTGTTTATTAAAAGAAGAACGAAGATGAGGAGCTCTATGGACCTATGAGGCTGATTGTGTAAGGTTGCTATGGCTCCCTTTCATTCCTAAATGTCTGGATTGGTTGTGGAAGGCAGTCACACAGATAGGGTTCTGCTAGGCAGACAGCCTTTTCATTTTTGAGAGATCACAGGTGAAAGATGGGAGTTTCTCATCCCATCCAGGCAGTCTGCCTACCCACAAAGGGTGTTGGACAGCCTGAAGGGAGAGTCTCCCAATCATGTTTTTTCTGATCAGGATGAAGAAGACAATGAAGATAATATCAATAAAATCCACAGATACTCAAGGATATTAAATGACTTGGTAGGGTAATGTGGTAAATGGCCCCAGTACTAGAGAGACAGATTTCCTGTTGAGAATAAATGCAGCTGTTCAAGAGTTTCACATATGTAGAGATTGGTTCACTCCCAATTTTTCCTGCCCCATTGCTTTTGTGACTAACTTTTAAAAGAGAGAATATTATATAAATACTGTATCATATCACTTGGATGTGGAATATACAAAGTAATACAAACAGAAACAGACTCACAGATACAGAAAACAAACTTGTGGTTCCCCGAGGGAAGGGAATGGGGGAGGGGACAAATGTGAAGTATAGGATTAAGAGATACAAACTACTATATATAAAACAGACAAGCAACAAGGATATATTGTATAGCATAGGGTATTAGATCTATTACCTTGTAATAACTTATAATGGAATACGACCTACAAAAATACTCAATCACTATGCTGTATATGGAAAACTAATATAATATTGTAAATCAACTATAGACAGTCTGTTAGTGTTAATCACTCAGTCATGTCCAACTGTTTGCTGCCCTCATGGACTGTAGCCCACTAGACTCCTCTCTCCATAGAATTCTCCAGGCAAGAGTACTGGAATGGGGAGCCATTTCTTTCTCCAGGGGATCTTCTGACCCAGGGATTGAACCTGAATCTCCCACATTGCAGGAAGATTCTTTATTGCCTGAGCCACCAGGGTACTTCAATTAAAAATAAATAAATGAAAGTGGGAACACTGACATGGATTCTAGATATTTAGGGGCTAAAAGATTCTACCTTCTTTTCATCTTGAGCCACCCTCCATGTGTTTATAGGATGCATTGGGAAGTTTGAAAGAGAGATTTACTAGCAGGAAATGTCCTTGAGGGCTGTGCCTGTGTTTACTTTTCAGATGTGTGACAATGGCAAAAGAATGCACAAATCTTTACAGAAAGGATGGCATCATAGGTTCTGAGACTCGGCTGCCATGTACAGGTGGGCAGTTGGGCACTGCAAAAAGTAAATGAAGAACGAGCATATCAAATATCATGCCCAGGTCATGGGATTGGTAAGTGTCAGAATTCCTAGCATAGTGCCTGAAAACCAGTAGACTATCAGTAAATACTTACTGAATGAATGCAAAAATGAGTCCAAATCCAACTTTCCATTCCAAGGACAATGTTGTTTCCATTTGGATAGTGTCTGGTTCCACCTTAAAAGTCTTTTGTTAAATCAGCATTGAGAGAACAGGCATTCTTAATTTTCCATGTTATCTCTGAAAGAGAAATGTCATGTTTTGATAGTGAATAATCCCGTCAGAATCATGCTAGTATGAAGTTGGTAGGAACTTTGTCAATCTGAGCCCCCTCCCCATTGTGGGTAAACAGCAGGCCACAGTCGGCCTGACATTTCTTTTACTTTTGTCAATGGAATAACAAGTGAGTGTAAAAAGAATTTCAGTGAATATTGGTGGGGAAAAAAAGAATCCCACTTGAAATGATTGTGTTGCTGTGAGTATGCTGTTTGGACCAAAGTGCCAGTCTTCCATGCTGAGAAGAGCAGTGTGATCAGATAAGGAAACACAACTCATAATTGAGGGGATCATTCCTGAGATTCATCAGGTAAGTTAATTCAGGATGCTCCATGGTTTAAAGACCACTGATCACCATGGAATATCACTCTAATGCAACCTGCCACAGCTTAGAGTTTAGCATAAAGTTAAATAATGTCTCCAAGGATGTTATCTTGATCAAGTAGCATAAAAGAACTTGTTTACTAGTAAGGCAGGCCCTGAGCAAGGGTGGCGAGAGCACTGGATAAGCATTCTACTTAGTATTTAATAAGGGGAAAATGGCTTAATAAAGTCTCTTTTGCATTTTAAAAATCTGAGAAATTCTCCTTCTCTCTTTCTCCCTATTTCTCTGTCTTACTCTCAGTCTTTCTGCCTCCCACTTTTTATTTCTCTTCCCCCTCTTGTTTTCTTTCTTGAGCTCACTGTGTCAGTGAAGTCTTCCATGCAACTCTTCATGCAAGAAATGGAGCCATTGTGCTCATTGAAAGTTTATAAACTTCTTCCCCTTGGTTTATTTCAGTAGCAGTCACTCTTCTCCTCATCTTTTTGAACAACAGAATAAAATTTGTTTCTTATGAGTGCAGGCAAATGCTTTACTACCTACTTGTCTTCTGGCTTGCCTATGGATTTTGGGAATTGAGGTGGGGAAAACTTTGACATAGAACATATGAATGGGCAGAGGCAGAGGGTGCCAGAAACATGCCCCAAATCGATGTTTCTGCTTCCCAGGCCAGAACTGATTTATATTTAAACCATGTAGGTATGCAAGAGGCCATCACAACTCTAATGTGATATGTTAATTCTGACAGGTGAGAGAAGGGTTCAGTTTCATTCCACGTCTGTTTCCTTCCATCTTCCTTTCATTATGATATCACATAGCCAACAGCAGGCAGCACATAGATGGGCCAGGACCAAGTGATGCACCATTCCCAGGAGGCCTATATCCATGAAGGGACTCATCACAGATAGCCAGTGGTCTGGTCCAGATTGGGATTAGATTTTCCAATTTCTCAAGCTTCAGCATCCCTCTTGTCTAAAGTGGAGGAATTGGTCTAAAGTGTTAAAAGATCTCCAAGGTCTTTCTCACTCTTCAAAAACCTATTGAGCCTGAAGTATGATTTTAATTATTCTGTTCACCTAGCATCCATCACCAACACAGTGCCTCTGATTTTCCCTTGTATGTATTTATTGTTTTAAAGCTCCTATCCACCCATAAGTTTTAGTAACTTAAAATGGAATAAGTGTTGTCACATATCACATTTGAATGGTGTCTCTGTCATATAAAAGCATACAGTTCTCTCAGTGGGGTAGGATGAAAAATAATTCCTTTATTTAGGTTGTAGTTGTATGTGAGGGTTTGTGAAGTGTGTAAAGGAAGATAGGAGTTGAGAAGTGTTAGAGAACATTTGACAGGGACACACTGCTATATTTAAAATAGATAACCAATAAGGACCTGCTGTATAGCAGAGGGAATGCTGCTCGATGTTATGTGGCAGCCTGGATGGGAGGGGAGTTTGTGAGAGAATGGGTACATGTGTATGTATGGCTGAGTCCTTTTGCTGTCCACCTGAAACTATTACAACTTTGTTAATTGGCTATACTCCAATATAAAATTAAAGGTTTTTTTTTTTTAATTATTAACTTAAGCAAAAAAAGAAGTTTCTGGTAAGGAACTTATTTCTTAAGATTGTCACTTTTTTGAGCAGTTTATTATCAGTTATATAGATAGATTTCAAAATGACAATAGCCACATTCAGGTAATTTTACTCTGTAAATGAACTTGAGGGCTAGGTGAAAACTAGATCTTCCCTGGAACCAAACAGAAGTGCCCTTGTTAACCCCACAGCCTGTGGGTGATGCATTTTCAACCATGTCCCACATGAACAGGTCACGTGGAGAAAATATCATCTTGTTTAGAGCCATTTTCATAGTTTAAACAACAAATCCTACAGCCCAGAGGTTACTTGTGGGGCATAAGGCCAGTGAATAGAATCTAGAGAGGCTTACAAATCTGGAGAAAATTACCTTCAACTGCACAAAAAGCATTATGAATTTCAAGAAACCCCCTTCTTATTTTTAGAATTCTATGACTAACACTCTACTTAACCTTGAGATGCAGATATTCCAGGAGCTATGGTGTGGTCCAACATTGGCATATCTAATGATAAAGCTGTTTGTCAGAGACAGATTTATATGAGAGCTATTATGTTATTCTGATATTAAGATTAAGAAAGAAAAATATACGTAGGTGAGAAAGCAAATCAAGCTTTGTATTTTGATCTGAGAGAGATTGAAAGACATTTTCAAAGGCAAAGAATTCTCCTAAGTTCCTTTTGTTTGAATGAGTTGTCCTCCTCCTACACTTTTGAAGCCTATTTTGGGTGCCAATTATAAGTTTAGAAAAGCTTTTTAGTGGTATGGTTTTTATTTGATGAGACTGACTTCTGCAACCGTCTTTTTTCCCTCTGGTTTTTGCTTCTGACACACATGTATGACCTTTCAGCTTAAGTTTTACAGCCTTGTCTGAGATATTCAAGAAGATGCTGCCTCCAGCTGGGAGGGAGCGGGTCTCTGGCCCTGCCCTGAATGACTGAATCACGTTGTTGTTGTTCAGTCACTAAGGCATGTCCAAGTCTTTGTGACCCCATGGACTGCAGCAGGCTAGGCTTCCTTGTCCTTCACCATCTCCTGGAGTTTGCTCAAATTCATGTCGATTGAGTTAGTAATGCCATCCAACCATGTCATCCTCTGTTGTCCCCTTCTCCTCCTGCCCTCAATCTTTCCTAGCATTGAGGTCTTTTCCAGTGAGTGAAAAAACCTCCATTGAGGTCTTTGCATCAGGTGGCCAAAGTATTGGAGCTTCAGCTTCAGCAGCAGTCCTTTCAATGAATATTCAGGGTTGATTTCTTTTAGGATGGACTGGTTTGATCTCCTTGCAGTCCAAGGGACTCTCAAGAGTCTTCTCTCCAGCACCACAGTTCTTTGGCACTCAGCCTTCTTTATGGCCCAGCTCTCACATCCATACCTGACTATAGGAAAAACCATAGCTTTGACTATATGGACCTTTGTTAGCAAAGTGATCTCTGCTTTTTAAATATGCTGTCTAGGTTTGTCATAGCTCTTCTTCCAAGGAGCAAGCATCTTTTAGTTTTTACTCTCACCATCCTCTGTGATTTTGGAGCTCAAGAAAATAAAATATGTCACTGTTTCCACTTTTTCCCCATCTAGTTGCTATGAAGTGATGGGACTGGACTTTTGGCCTTTTTATACTTTTCATGGGATTCTCAAGGCAAGAATACTGGAGTGGTTTGCCCTTCCCTTCTCAAGTGAATGAGGTTAGAACTCATATTAGGAGTCAGTGTCAGGAGAGTTCTTGTGTAGTATGGAGAGAATGAAGGAAGGCGTTATAGCTGGAACTTCCTTATCTGAGGTGAAGTAACTTGGAGTTGTAGGCTGTTAATATCTCTATGAGCTTATTTCTCCTCTTCACTTCCCTCCCTTTTAAAGAAGGGACATAAAAACCAGCAATGCATTCGGTACCCATGTGAGATCTCCTGGTAATTCCCCCAGGTCCTTTAAGATACCTCCTTTGTTCCATTTTAGCTCTTTCTAGGCCCTCAGTATCAGACTAAGGAAATCACAAAGAAGACTGAAGGTGTTCAGGGTCATTTCCAAGGATAGAAAATATGAATCTCCAACAAGATAAAGAAGATCAGAAGAGAAAGAATGTTGATCCAAGGAGACAGTGGAGAACCACAGAGTTAGACAGAGGCTGGCTGGAGGCATGAGGAAGTAGAACATTTAGACAAGAAAACAGAAAGAAATCTCTAAGAGAATTCTTGTGTTAGAGATGATCTCCCAATATTCTGCCCCCCTGATTAGTACTGCATTTTATCATCATTAATGCCCAAAACTGTTACCAGAAACTTTTGGGGTATTAAACACTGCTTTTACATAATTTCCATTTACTTAAACTTTTGTTGTATTGGAGGTGGTAAAATGTGTATAATATAAAATTTGAAATTTTAATAATTTTTGAGGTATAATTCAATTCAGTGGTATTAATTACATTCACAATATTGTGTAACCATCAATTTCTAAAATGTTTCATCTCCCTAAATAGAATATCTAATGATTAAGCAATAACTTACCACCCTTCCTCTCCCCAACCCCAGTCTCTGGTAACCTTTAATCTACTATCTCTGTGAATTTGCCTGTTGAAGATATTTCATGTAAGTGAAACTATACATCTGTCCTTTCACATATGGCTTATTTCACTAACCAAAATGTTTTCAACTTTCATCCATATGGTAGCATGTATCAGAACTTCATTCTTTTTTATGGATAAATAACATACCATTACATGTGTATACCATGTGGTACTCATCTATTCATCTGTGATGAACATTTGGGTTGTTTCTACATCTTGATGCTTGTGAATAAGGTCAAAATTAATCAAACTTTTAAAACTTATAATAGCCATTTGCTAACAAGTTGTTCTTCCTTGTAGGTTTATTTCTTTAAGGGACAGTTTTATAATACCTTTTCTGAGGAAAAGAATTTCCAGATCATCCTGAATGCTTAGTATGGTGGATACCACATTCTTGTTTTGAAGTCAGCAAAATCACTTCTGACCCTGTCCTAGTTGCACCAAGATGTGGGATATCACACCACAAGATTACTGTGCTAGAACCCCGAATGAAACTGGATGATAAACAGTGCTCAGTGTTGAGTCCAAAAACAGAAGAGAAGTGAGATTCCAAGAAAATAATGATTGCCTGACATACCTGAGAGTTAACTGGGTGAACTGTGTGGCTTTAGAGCTAATCATGAGTCAGTCAGAGATTCACAGAGGAGACAGAACTCTCAAAATACTTAAAGCAAGAAGGAATTTAAGATGGAGAATTGGTTCCTTTCAAAGTTCTCTGAAGGACTTATGGGGCGGGTACTAGAAGGTTCTAAAGTGTTCTCAAACCATTCTCCAGTGATTCCCAGGGTCCCTACCATCACTGGAGGAAAGAATTCATGCTTTTGCCTCCTGTGATCCAGGGTTCTGGACCTAGAATCATTGCAGTTGGTGCCGCTCCTGCCTTGACCATCTCTGTGACACTTGTCTGCAATGTCTACAGAGTTGGAAAAATGGATTCTGGGCAGTATCTGCAGGAATTCTACAGCTTTTTCACATTCTATAACTTTGTTTGCCAGCAGAAGCAGCAAAATGGACCATCTGTCTCACTTTTGCCTAAGTTCCTTTACTTGGATCTTGGGAGCATTTGCTCAAACATAGTAGAACAAACTGGGGTAATATTGCACTTTTCTGTCCCCTGATAAGTCTGATGAACACCAAAGACAATTTAGGCTGAATCAAAGGTTATTCATTGAGGGATAAATTGGGAGATTGGGATTGACATATATTCATACTACTATATATAAAACAGATAACTAGTAAGGACCTACTGTATAGCACAGGGAACTCTTTTTCTCAATACTCTGTAATGGCCTACATGGAAAAGAATCTAAAAATGCGTGAGAAGAAAGAGTGGATATACATAAATAACTGATTCACTTCACTTTATAACAGAAACATACAACATTTTAAATCAATTATACTCCAATAAAAAATATTTTAAAGAAAGATCGTGCATCCCCTGATGTAGTTTTCTTTCTTTTTCAACAGAATAAAAGTAGAAATAGGTTGGGAGTTCCCTGGTGGCCTTGTGGTTAGGATTCCCGGCTTTCACTGCCATGGTCTGGCTCAGGGAACTGAGATCCACAAGCCACACTGTGTGGTAAAATAAATTAGAGATAGATTGGATTCTCTAGGGATGTTCACTGTTATTTGAAGTTTGGAAAGGAAATTGAAAGTTTAGAAAGAGATCTCATTGCTTTGTAAATAATTTTTTAAATTACAAACTTAGAGATGGTGATGATATATAGTAGTATTTCCACAGTTTAGTTCAGTTGCTCAGTCATGTCCGACTCTTTGTGACCCCGTGAACCACAGCACGCCAGTCTTCCCTGACCATCACCAGCTCCCGGAGTTGACCCAAACTCATGTCCATTGAGTCAGTGATGCCATCTAACCATCTCATCCTCTGTTGTCCCTTTCTCCTCCTGCTTTCAATCTTTCCCAACATCAGGGTCTTTTCAAATGAGTTAGCTCTTCACATCAGGTGCCCAAAATACTGGAGTTTCAGCTTCAACCTCTGTCCTTCCAATGAACAACCAGGACCGATTTCCCTTAGGATGGACTGGTTGGATCTCCTTGCAGTCCAAAGGACTCTCAAGAGTCTTCTCCAACACCACAGTTCAAAAGCATCAATTCTTCTGTGCTCAGCCTTCTTTATAGTCCAACTCTCACATAGATACTTGACCACTGGAAAAGCCATAACCTTGACTAGACAGACCTTTGTTGACAAAGTAATGTCTCTGCTTTTGAATATGCTGTCTATGTTGGTCATAACTTTCCTTCCAAGGAGTAAACATGGTAATGAATTAAATGAGTATCTGGGTCTGAATAAGCAGATAGAGAACTCTGTGATTTTGGAGAGGAGTTTCTCCTGGGGAAACTTGGATGGAGTTTTTCCACAATAGAAGACTTAGCATTTCAGTCAGAGCCCACCAAGCTCTGGAATGAACCTCAGAGTTTCTGAGGAAAAGGTTTTAAGTCAAGGGCTTTGAACACAGATCTGCCTCTTTCTAAAAGGATGCAAATTTTCTTCATGTCAAAAGGGCTTGAAAGTACCCCTTCTACCTAACTTTCTCTCAAAAGATGTTGAAAAGCCCAGGTGCAGTAAGAGCTTTGATAGTATTTTATAAAAATAAGAAAAACTATCCATATAGATGCGAAATTCCACGTGAATCATAAACTTATCTTTATTGCCTACGTATCAAACAGCAGTCTTGCTGCAGCCCTTCTGAGGGTTGGTTTACTGTATGTGTTGTAAGTGTATCGGGGGGAGGAGTACTTTTGCTTCCTTCCTTGGGGACATCTGCTAGGGTTTCACTGGTTAGTGAGTTTGGAAAGAGTAGGGTAGGCATGACTGAGCACTTCCTCTCTCTCTCAAAGCTGGCTTCCCTCAGGAAGTACACAATCTGCTTTGTTCCTCCATGTTTATAGTTTTGCAGGGAAGAGATGAGAGCCTTTAATGTTCAGTTGCAGTCCATCATTCTTTGGGACTTTATTCTTTGAAGTTCAGTTTCTCCTTGGAAATTCACAAGGGAGATGGCTTAAGTTCTGTGGCAGTTTTTTTTTTTTTTTTTTTCCCAGAGAGTCTTTAGGTTGCAGAATCAGTAAAGAGCTAAATTAGCCATGGTGATGGAAATGATTTAGGTTGGGGAACCAATGACAGAGCGAATCAGCCTTGGGTATAGAATGACCTTGTACTGTCCTCTCCTATTTGTTCTAGCCAACTTCAGAGTTTTCTGGAACAAACTTGAAACTGCCCACTAGTGGTTGCTAAAGGGTGATTTCTTCCTTCCATGGAATAACCTCAGCCCTGATGGACCCTTAGGTTAGGGAACATCCAGAGAGAAACTAATTTTTCCAGCTTCAGATTTCTGTAGGATGAAACCTCAATTAATCAATACAGCTGGGGGCATTAAGTTCACAATGTTAAGTTTCTTTCTCTCCCTGGAGTCTTTGGAAGCTGTAAGTGACTGAATGTACAAATTATGCTCTGGTTGGCTCCTCCCTTCTAGGACAAGCCTGTGGCTATTCATCAATTCCAATGATTGTGTGTGGATAAATAAGAGAGTGTTAGTCACTCAGTCCTGTGGACTCGGTGACCTCATGAACTATAGCCTGCCAGGCTCCTCTGAACATGAGATTTTCCAGGCAAGAATCCTGGAGTGGGTTGCCATTGTGGATGGATAAGTCTGTTTAAATCAGGACAAAGTATGACAAGACCCACTTGGCCAGTAGACCTAAATCACCAGTCTCTAATATCAGCTTCCATCAGTAATCTGCCTGCCTTTTGAGTCTCTCATTTTTTTTTTTTTTTTTTCCTTTACCTACTTATAGGATTCTTTAGAATAAGACCTGAGTGTTCGTATGAAATTTTTAATATCCAATGGTGGCTTTTGAGCATAGAAAGAAATTGGTTTTATTTATGTTTACCTGAGTTTTAAACTAATTATTAGTTGATTAAAATCAGTCATAATTTTAAAATCTGGTTTTCTTTCAGCCTTTAACTAGCACATCTTGTTATTCTAGTAATTTTGGCAAAAAATAGAAACAATTTATCCATGTCCATTAATTCAGGATAACAGACTAAATTTGCTGTGACTGTTGTCAGTTGGACCACTCCATCCATCATTACTTGCTCTACAAAAATCACTCCTAAATGAACTCTTGAAATACTGTGGTTTTTGCCAGTGGCCTGGCGTCCGCAGTGGGCTCTGCAGAGACACTGCAGCAGGAAGGGGCTTTTCCTCTTGAAAGGCTCCTGCACAAATGCAGTTTCTCCATGCGCCCATCTACCGTGCTGTGAGTGGCTTCTCCGAAGTCTAGAAATTTCTGTGAAGATTGATTCTCCACGTCCAGCTCCTCCTGTGTGGGTGGTTCCTCTAGCGCCCGCTGCCCACTGTTTACACCTGGAAGCCATCATCTCCCCTCAGAGCCCCCCCCAGGTTTCCTAGCAGGACGCCTCTGGTACAATATCCCTGTAAACAGCTTTCCCTGGTATCTTAGAGGGTGGACTTCTGGGAAGTTTTACCGGTAGAGCTCCATAGCGACTTCTCTTCCATCCAGGGAGACATCTTCACCAAGGTCTGGGTCTCAGTCCAGGGTAGGCCGCTTCCAGCGTGCCCTTACTCATCTTGGTGGCCTACAGTCCATGGGTTGGAAAGAGTCAGACACGACTAAGTCATTAAGCAACAACAAAGGATAAGACTGCCTCCTATATGTACTATTCTTTTATTCTTTATGGTGCTTTTTCCTTCTTACTAGACAATCCCTTCTTCAATCTCCCTTTGTAGATGTAACTCTTTTAAATTTTGCCTGCAACAATTTCTGTATGAATTTTTTCTCTTGATTGGACCCTGACCAATACATACCCTTTTAAACAATGAGTCCTCTTTACAGACTTAATTAATAAAATATGCTTAGACTTTTCAACTTCATTTGTATACCAAATACATTTAATTTTCTTTTATAACATTTAAAATGCCTGATAGGGAAAACTGAAAATCCTAACCAGCAAAATCTTCTCAAATACTTAAGCAATCCTTATAAATTTAATAAGTTAAACTTGTATAGGAAATTTTGAATTCATATAAGCATTCTGATTTGTTGATAGCCAACTTCTTGTAGAGATTTCAATTTAAATCATAATTCTAAAATCAATTACTAATTTAATTTTAGCAATAGAAGGCTAATCTTCCAGATATGATATTCC
>SJYT01029239.1:475315-501845 GCA_006410635.1 Cephalophus harveyi | reverse complement strand
ATGGATGTTAGTCTGAGTGAACTCCGAGAGATGGTAATGAACAGGGAGTCCTGGCGTGCTGCGATTCATGGGGTCGCAAAGAGTCGGACACGACTGAGCAACTGAACTGAACTGAACTTTGTCCTTTTAAAAAATTATTCCCTATGTCAATAAGGAACTTCAAGGTCATACCTCTACCAATTCTTTCATGTGATTTGGGTAACAGGAATTCTATATTTTCACTCAAATTTCAATTGTGCGTGTGTGCTAAGTGGTTTCAACTCGTGTCCAACTCTGCCACCCTATGGACTATAGGCCACCAGGCTCCTCTGTCCAAGGGAGTCTCCAGGCAAAATTACTGGAGTGGATTGCCGTGCCCTGCTCCATGTGATCTTCCTGACCTAGGGATCACACTCACGAGACTTAAGAGACAAACCCGCACTGGCAGGCGGGTTCTTTACCTTCTCTCAATTCTTGACTGAGCTCTGAATGTCTTTAGTAATGAGTCACAATTTTTAAGACATTTTCATGTTATTTGTTTAGATTATGCATTCCCTTTTATAGTTTTTCTTTTTTTTTCTTTCTCTGGTTTCTTAAGGCCTCAGTTCCAAAGTGCTGTTAATGGTACCTTAAAGCTGACACACAAAGCTGGAATCCTGCCGCCTGAAAAAAAAAGTAGTAGGATTGTGAAGTGAGCTGAAGGGGAGTGTGTAAACATTTTCCTCCATTTCCATTATATCTGTATTTCTGAAATCAGGTGAAACACAGTGAGCAACTGGACAGGCCCCATGAAGACTGAGAGCTCAAATCTGGTCATTATTACTCTTTATGCTATCTAACCTGTTTACATCTCACCCTAAAGTAAGACTCCTTCTCATATCTGCTATTTCTATATTCTTTAGAGTTCTCTTTTCTTGGTTTCCTGACTCACGCTAGTCTTAGGGACCACTGAGAGCTTCTGTATTTGACTTGTAGCCCCTTGGTTTTGTCATCAGGATCCAAAACCTGGCCTCATCCTTTTCCCAGGGTCTCAGAGTAGCTTACATATTTTTACCTTTTTAAATTGCCATTTATTGAATACTTTATCTTCTAGGCTCTGTGATAGTCACATGACATAAATTCTCTCATTTAACTCTCATCATGAGGTAGGTATTTTCACCACATTTTTATAGATGAAGAAACTGAGACACACACACGTGCACAGACACATATATGACTATATTGTGCCAGTACTCTGCAAGGTGCCAGAAGTGGAGAGCTGAGCACACAGGTGTCCCTATCCTTTTAGAGTTTATGGCATAGTGGGGGGGGGGGTGATATGCATTATATATATATATATATATGTATATTCTGTAATCAACATAGAATCCAACCAAGGACTGCAGGGTAAGGAAGGTTTCTCTATTTTAACTCAACTCCAGTATGTTTGCTAGTAAAGCAAACATAAAGATCCAATTAGTTGAGAACTGTTAAAAGTATATGAATCTGACAGAATTGGATGAAAATCCTAGCTCTGTTTTTCAATATCTGTGTTAAGCTATCTGAGCTTCAATTTCTGCCTTTGTAAAGTGGAAGTGATAATGATGACAGAGATCTCATAAAGGATTAAGTGAGATGATATATATAGATATTTAGTACAGTGTCTGGCATCTAGACTTATTTCCTTTTCTGTTCCATGTGCTGTTGTCCAATTTTGTCCTTCATCTTTGTTGGGAAGTCTTATCTCTTGATTTCCAGACCCCTTCCTTTTGGAAAGACCTTGGAACCTGCGTGCAAATAAGATTCCTAAAGGTGCATTCTCAAGCCCAGACTCCCAAAACTGGGTATGTAGATTAGATGCCCCCCTCACAAAGGACCCTTACGACAAAAAGTTTCTCACAATGAGACAAAGATTCACAAACAAACAAACAGAAAAGCTTATCTCCCACTGCACCCTTGCCAGTTAGCTGGCTTTTTGCAGCCAGGACTGATTGCTTGGGATTCTATCATTTTTAGAAAAGTTTAGAGGTTTCTACTCATTGCCATTCATCACACAGCACCCTCTGTTCACTGTGCAGGTTGTAGCAACCTCGCTGAGCCTGCCAGTCCAGGACACAATTACTGCCAATTGCACTGGGACATTTTGTGTGAAAGAATACCCTGTTACAGAATACACAGAGGGAAGCAAAACACTGATTATTTAATTTGCATTGTTTTTCCATGAAACTAAAGAAACTCCCTTCTGCAAGGAACATGGAGACAAAATGATTAATATAGAACAGCCAGAATAGAATAAAATAAACCTAGCTGCTTAAAAGAGTGAGGGAAACTCAGGGAAGCAGAAGCAGTCATAAAAAGCCATGTTATTTAAATAACACTATATCTCTCCTGCCTTATCATTCTGATTACATTCAACTAATCTACAAAATTGAAAGGTAATGAGCAGTATTTCCTTAAAGCACATTAAATAATGGTGCCAAGATGCAAATTTATTCATTAAGTATAGATGAGTGTGTTAAATATTCATGAATTGTTGCTCACAGTATATAATTAATCCCATGGTCTTTGTGTCCAAAGCACTGAGAGAATAAAGGGGTTGTACCACCACTATTATAAAATGATATCGTTCCTCAAAATAACCCTCAGGACAAAGGTCAGACACCTAGCAGATCACAGTCTGGAACTTCATTCTATCAATACATTACACTGTGTTTTAATAGAAACACAGCTATCTGATGACATACGGTTTATTTTTCCAACTCCTGCTGACTGAATATCTAGGTGAAAAATAAATATTTCAGGCTTGAAGAGGCTCTTATTCGGTCAAAATATACTAGATCTGAGATTCTCTTTGTTTTTGACCTTGGGCAAATGGAAACATTTTATGGAAGTCCCCTTCTTAAGGAGAGAATTTTATGCTTCTATCTCTTTTTCTAATCTTTTCTTTCAAAAAAAAAAAAAAGACTAGTCCTTTCATTTGGGATGGAGCACTCTTGGTTTTAGAATCTCTTGAAATTACAGCTCAGTTCCTCTACATGGTCCATCTCATCTCATCTAAGGCCACGTGGAGTCTGAAAATTATTTCTCTCCCTAAATGGCGAATATATCTTTGTAGGTTCTGGGAAGTTAATGACACCTGTTCCTTAGTGTTCCTTATTTACTTTCTAAGTTACTTGTATCATTATTTAGATTCATAAGTATTGTGGTTGAATTCTGGGGAAACTCACAGGTACAAAGTAGCAAAAAAAAAAAAAAAAAAAGAAGAAAAAATCAGATTTTTACCAAAAGTCAAAGAAGCTGTAAGTATTTCTCTTTTTATGTCTAAGTTTAATAGTAAATTTTGTGGGCTTTGAAAGTTTTAAAACTAGGAACCAGATTATTTTACTTATGTGACTTATCAAGAATGAACTAGATATACAGGATGTCTTTTATGTAAAGATACACAAATATATCTTTATGTCTGAGTGTAGGCTGGCTTCTTGTTCTTAAGTCTTTACTTTCACTTTTGGTTATATATCCAGAAGTGAAACTGTTGGATCGTCCAGTAATTCTATAACTAATTTTAAAAATTAATTTATTTTAATTGGAGGCTAATTACTTTACAATATTGTGGTGGTTTTTGTCAGACATTGACATGAATTATTTTTAAGAATTTCCATACTGTTTTCTACAGTTGCTGGACCATTTTACACTCCCACTGGCAATAAACAAGGGTTCCAGTTTTTCTACAACCTCACCAACATTCATTTTCTTTTTCTTTTCTCTTTTTTTATAATAGCTTTCTCTCTGGATGTGAAGTGCTATCTCACTGTTGGTTTTGATTTACTTTTCCCTTTTGCATTTTGCAAATGACTAGTGATATTGAGCATCTTTCCATGTGCTTATTGGTCACATATGTCTTCTTTGGAGAAATGTCTATTCAAGCCTTTTCTTTAATGCAGCACTAGCTGTTTAATACAAGAGCTATGAACAACAGAAAAATATGTATTAAAAGGGCATAGTAGTTTTTGCTTGTAGATATTCCAGTACATTTTGCTTTCTCTTTTATTCTTTTTGTATTTTTTGAATATTTTTGTAACACGTATGCATCATTTGTTTTAGCTTTTTGGATTTTTTCTTCTAGATTTATTATAGTTTTAGCCCTTAGATTTAGGTCTATAACATATAACAAATAAAGAGTGGGAAAACATTTGCAAAGCACATATCCAACAATGGACCTACATCTAAAACATATAAAGAAGTTTCCCAATACAGTCTAAACACTTTATAAATGAACCAAATATTTGAATGGACATGTCATCTAATAAAATATGTAATGCTTAATAAGAACACAAAGAGATTGACATTGTTCTTCATCAGTTCAGTCGCTCAGTCGTGTCCGACCCTTTGCGACCCCATGAATCGCAGCACGCCAGGCCTCCCTGTTCATCACCATCTCCCAGAGTTCACTCAGACTCACGCCCATCGAGTCCATGATGCCATCCAGCCATCTCATCCTCGGTCGTCCCCTTCTCCTCCTGCCCCCAATCCTCCCCAGCATCAGAGTCTTTTCCAATGAGTCAACTCTTCGCATGAGGTGGCCTTCTGAATGTTGAGCTTTAAGCCAACTTTTTCGCTCTCCTCTTTCACTTTCATCAAGAGGCTTTTTAGCTCCTCTTCACTTTCTGGCATAACGGTGGTGTCATCTGCATATCTGAGGTTATTGATATTTCTCCAGAGAGATGCAAATCAAAACACACAATGAGATACCACCACACACTCACCAGAATGACTACAATCAGTAATGCAAACAATATCAAGTGTCAGAAAGGATGAGGGAAAACGAGAACCTTCATGCATTTCTAATTGGAGTGCAAAATAAGGCAGCCACCTGCAAAACATTTGGTAGTTCCTCAAAGAAACACAAATTCATCAGATTTCCCAACAATTCCACTCCTAGAAATCTACCCTCCCCCTCAAAGTAAAATCATATATCACACAATGAATTGTGTGTGAATGATCAGAGCACCACTACTCATCACAGTTCAGTACTGGAAAAAGTCTAAATGTATATCACCTGACCATGGACAACAAAATGTGGTTAATGCTTTCAAAGCAATGCTACTTCATAGTAGATAGAAACAGACTCTTGGTATGTAATATAGCATGAGTGAATCCCCCAAATGTATATTAAATAAAAGAAGACAGACACAAAAGATTATGTATCATATGACAGTATGTATGAAATATCCAGAAAAAGCAACTCTATAATGACAGAACATAGATCAGTAGTTGTCTGGAGCTGGTAGCAAGATAAGATCTTGGGGAAGCTTGCTAAGCTGATGGAAATGTTCAAAAACTGTACTGTGATAATGCAGGACTTATTAATTTACTGAAAGTTTATGACCTCTACACTTAAAATGGATGTGTTTTCTGCTTCAGTCATGTATGACTCTGCAACCCCATGGTGTATAAGCCCACGAAGCTCCTCTGTCCATGGAATTCTCCAAGAATAATACTGGAGTAGGTTGCCATTTCCTTTTCCAGGGGATCTTCCTATCCTGGGGATCGAACCCAAGTCTCTTATGTCTCCTGCATTGGCAGGCAGGTTCTTTACACTAGTGTCACCTGGGATGCCTTACAGTACAGAAAGTGAAAGTGATTCAGTAGTGTCTGATTATTTGTAACCCCATGGACTATACAGTCCATGGAATTCTCCAGGTCAGAATAGTGGAGTGGGTAGCCTTTCTTCCCAACCCAGGCCTCCCACACTGCAGGCAGATTCTTTACCAGCTGAGCAACAAGGGAAGCCCAAGAATACTGAAGTGGGGAGGGTATCCCTTCTCTAGCTGATTGTCCTGACCCAGGAATCCAACTGGGATCTCCTGCATTGCAGGCAGATTGTTTACCAATTGAGCTATGAGGGAAGCCCTATAGTATACAAATTGTATCTAAATAAAGCTGTATAAAATAATCAGCAAAAGGTTTGAGGTACAGTAAAACAAATTAGACAATACACTGGGAATTGATGAACTTGGGTGATAGATAATAAGGGTTCATTATACAATTCCTTATACTTTGGGCATATTTTAAATTTCTTATAATAAAAACTTTCTTAGAATATTTTCCTATGTGCTGTGTTGAATAAAAGAAAAGCTACAGAAAACAAGGCTGGTTTATTCTTAGGTAAACGACAATTCTGTAAGAAGGATGAGACAAATGACTCTAGTAGAAGGTAGAGAAGCCTAGCAATGATTTTCAAAACAGAATGGGGCATGAGGAAAGGCTTCACAGTGGAGATGACCTTTGAGTTGCATCTTGGGGGGAGAATGGCTTTGATATTAGCACAGGGTCAGTGTGGAAGTAAGAGTGTGAGAAGTTTCAGGGCATATGTGAAGGCTGCAAGGTAAATTAACTGGATAGTGTGATGCTTAGGGATACTGTGAGAACAATGATTTCATTTACTCACTATGTACTTCTTCCTTTTCATTTAAATTTTTTTCCTAGCTTTATTGACACATCATTGACAAATAAAAATTACATATATTTAAGAAATACAAGGTGATTATCTGAAATGCCTGTACATTGTGAGATGATAACCATGATCAAGTAATTAACACATCATCACCTCATATAGTTTCCATTTGAGTGTGTGTGTGTGTGTGTGGTGAGAACACTTAGCAAATTTCTTTCATTTAGTATGTATTCTTTTCCCCACCCCCTGGCTTTATTGAGGTATATTGACAAATAAAAATTACATATATTTAAAATGATCAAAACATCAGGAACATTTGTATACATTGTGATTACTACAATCAAGCTAATTAACGTATTCATCAACTCATATAGTTATTTTAGTGTGTGCAGTAAAAATATTTAAGATCTATTTTCTCAGCAAATTTCAAGTGCAGTCTATAATACATTTTTATTACCTACAGTCATCATGCTGTACATTAGGTCTCCAGAAAGTTTTCATCTTATAAATGAAAATTTGTACCCTTTGGCCAGCATTCCCCTATTTCCCCCATCCTTGTCCCCTAACAATCAATTCTGTGTTCTTATGAGTTTGACCATTATAGACTCCACATATAAGTGAGATCATATAGTATTTATCTTTTTGTGTCTGTCTCATTTCACTCAATGTAATACCCTCTACTTTTATTCAAACCTAGTTAACCACATATATGCATCATTTTTATAATCAGAAAAAACAATATGCTTATCAGTTCAGTTCAGTTGCTCAGTCATGTCTGACTCTTTGCAACCCCATGAACTGCAGCATGCCAGGCCTCCCTGTCCATCACCAACTCTTGGAGTCCACCCAAACCCATGTCCATTGAGTCAGTGATGCCATCCAACCATCTCATCCTCTGTTGTCCCCTTCTCCTCCTGCCCTCAATCTTTCCCAGCACCAGGGTCTTTTCCAATGAGTCAGCTCTTCACATCAGGTGGCCAAAGTATTGGGGTTTCAGCTTCAACATCAGTCCTTCCAATGAACACCAAGGACTGATTTCCTTCAGGATGGACTGGTTGGATCTCCTTGAGGTCCAAGGGACTCTCAAGGGTCTTCTCCAACACCACAGTTCAAAAGCATCAATTCTTCTGTGCCCAGGTTTCTTTATAGTCCAACTCTAACATCCATACATGACCAGTGGAAAAACCATAGCTTTGACTAGACAGACCTTAGTCGGCAAAGTAATGTCTCTGCTTTTGAATATGCTGTCTAAGTTGGTCATAGCTTTTCTTCCAAGGAGCAAGTGTCTTTTAATTTCGTGGCTGCAATCACCATCTGCAGTGATTTTGGAGCCCAAAAAAATAAAGTCTGACACTGTTTCCACTGTTTCCCCATCTATTTCCCATGAAGTGATGGGACCGAATGCCAAGATCTTAGTTTTCTAAATGTTGAACTTTAAGCCAATTTTTTCCACTCTCCTCTTTCACTTTCCCAAGAGACCCTTTAGTTCTTCTTCACTTTCTGCCATAAGGGTGGTGTCATCTGCATACCTGATGTTATTGATATTTCTTCTGGCAATCTTGATTCCAGCTTGTGCTTCCTCCAGTCCAGCGTTTCTCATGATGTACTCTGTATATAAGTTAAATAAGCAGGGTGACAATGAGCAAGTGTCTTTTAATTTCGTGGCTGCAATCACCATCTGCAGTGATTTTGGAGCCCAAAAAAATAAAGTCTGACACTGTTTCCACTGTTTCCCCATCTATTTCCCATGAAGTGATGGGACCGAATGCCAAGATCTTAGTTTTCTAAATGTTGAACTTTAAGCCAATTTTTTCCACTCTCCTCTTTCACTTTCCCAAGAGACCCTTTAGTTCTTCTTCACTTTCTGCCATAAGGGTGGTGTCATCTGCATACCTGATGTTATTGATATTTCTTCTGGCAATCTTGATTCCAGCTTGTGCTTCCTCCAGTCCAGCGTTTCTCATGATGTACTCTGTATATAAGTTAAATAAGCAGGGTGACAATATACAGCCTTGATGCACTCCTTTTCCTATTTGGAACCAGTCTGTTGTTCCATATCCAGTTCTAACTGTTGCTTCCTGACTTGCATACAGATTTCTCAAGAGGCAAGTCAGGTGGTCTGGTATTCCCATCTCTTTCAGAATTTTCCAGTTTCTTGTGATCCACACAGTCAAAGGCTTTGGCATAGTCAATAAAGCAGAAATAGATGTTTTTCTGGAACTCTCTTGCTCTTTCGATGATCCAGCAGATGTTGGTAATTTGATCTCTGGTTCCTCTGCCTTTTCTAAAACCAGCCTGAACATCTGAAAGTTCATGGTTCATGTAGTGTTGAAGCCTGACTTGGAGAATTTTGAGTATTACTTTACTAGAGTGTGAGATGAGTGCAATTGTGTGGTAGTTTGAGCGTTCTTTGGCATTACCTTTCTTTGGGATTGAAATGAAAATTGACCTTTCCAAATCTGTGGCCACTGCTGAGTTTTCCAAATCTGCTGGCATATTGAGTGCAGCACTTTCACAGCACCATCTTTCAGGATTTGAAATAGCTCAACTGGAATTTCATCACCTCCACTAGCTTTGTTCATAGTGATGCTTTCTAAGGCCTACTTGAATTCACAGTACAGGATGTCTGGCTCTAGGTGAGTGATCACACCATTATGATTATCTGTGTCGTGAAGATCTTTTTTGTATAGTTCTTCTGTGTATTCTTGCCACCTCTTCTTAATACTGCTGCTTCTGTTAGGTTCCTACTTTTTCTGTCCTTTATTGGGCCCATCTTTGTATGAAATATTCCCTTGGTATCTCTAATTTTATTGAAAAGATCTCTAGTCTTTCCCATTCTATTGCTTTCCTCTATTTCTTTGCATTGATCACTGGGGAAGTCTTTCTTATCTCTTCTTGCTATTCTTTGGAACTCTGCATTCAAATGGGTATATATTTCCTTTTCTCCTTTGCTTTTCCCTTCTCTTCTTTCACAGCTATTTGTAAGGCCTCTTAAGACAGCCATTTTGCTTTTTTGCATTTCTTTTTCTTGGGGATAGTCTTGATTCCTTTCTCCTATACAATGTCATGAACCTCTGTCCATAGTTCATCAGGCACTCTGTCTATCAGATCTAGTCCCTTAAACCTATTTCTCTCTTCCACTGTATAATCATAAGGGATTTGATTTAGGTCATACCTGAATGGTCTAGTGGTTTCCCCCACATTTCCAATTTAAGTCTGAATTTGTTAATAAGGAGCTCATGATCTGAGCCACAGTCAGTTCCCAGTCTTGTTTTTGCTTACTTTATAGTGCTTCTCCATCTTTGGCTGCAAAGAATATAATCAATCTGATTTCGGTCTTGACCATCTGGTGATGTCTATGTGTAGACTTTTATTGTGTTGTTGGAAGTGTATGTTTGCTATGACCAATGTGTTCTCTTGGCAGAACTCTATTAGTCTTTGCCCTGCCTCATTCTGTATTCCAAGGCCAAATTTGCCTGTTACTCCAGGTGTTTCTTGGCTTCCTACTTTTTCATTCCAGTCCCCTATAATTATAAGGATATCTTTTTTGAGAGTTAGTTCTAGAAGGCCTTGTAGGTCTTCATAGAACCGCTCAACTTCAGCTTCTTCAGCATTACTGGTCGGGGCGTAGACTTGGGATTCCTGTGATATTGAATGGTTTGCCTTGGAAACAAACAGAGATCATTTCATTGTTTTTGAGATTGCATCCAGTTACTGCATTTCAGACTCTTTTGTTGACTATGATGGCTACTCCATTTCTTCTAAGGGATTCTTGCCCACAGTAATAGATATAATGGTCATCTGAGTTAAATTCACCCATTCCAGTCCATCTTAGCTTGCAGATTCCTAGAACGTCGACGTTCACTCTTGCCATCTCCTGTTTGACCACTTTCAATTTGCCTTGATTCATGGACCTAACATTCCAGGTTCCTATGCAATATTGGTTTTTATAGCATTGAACCTTACTTCTATCACCAGTCCCATCCACAACTGGCTGTTGTTTTTGCTTTGCTCCATCCCTTCATTCTTTCTGGAGTTATTTCTCCACTGATCTCCAGGAGCATATTGGGCACCTACCAACCTTGGGAGTTCATATGTCAGTGTCCTATCTTTTTGCCTTTTCATACTGTTCATGGGGTTCTCAAGGCAAGAATATTGAAGTGGTTTGCCATTCCCTTCTCCAGTGGACCACATTCTGTCAAACTTCTCCACCATATAGTTATGTAGATTAATTAATTACCTAGACTAGAACTGGCAAACAAATTGTTCCAAATCTATGTTTAGGATCATAAATCTTCTTTTGAATGACCCATATTTAAAGTTTTAAAATAAAGACATTTTATAAAAACTTTAAAAATTAGAAAATATCATAGATATCTGACTTTTCTTACAAAAAAACCCAAGCAACACTTGTCTACCTTCTATTTTGTCTGTATTAACTCAGGACTGAATAGTGGCTGCTAACTTGCCTTTCCTCCCATACACATCTCTGTCATGGCAGCTCTATTTGAATTTGTATCCCCTGGGCAAGACAAAAATGTGTGAAAACGTGGAACACTTAACTTCCCCAAGCTTGCAAATTCCATGGAGAGGAATGGAAAGTATCTAAGATTTGAAGTCAAAGAAACCTGAGGTCAAATTATGTCAATTATGTCTCTGTCTTAGACTCTTTACCAACTGAGCTATCAGGGAAGCCCCTTGTGGCTCAGCTGGTAAAGAATCTGTCTGCAATGCAGGAGACCTAGTTTCGATCCCTGGGTTGGGAAGATCCCCTGGAGAAGGGAAAGGCTACTCACTCCAGTATTTTCGCCTGGAGAATTCCATGAACTGTATAGGCATTGGGGTCACAAAGAGTTGGACACAACTGAGCAACTTTCACTTTCACTTAGACTCTTGGTGACTTTGCAAAAATATCTCAGTTCCCCAAAGTATCTGCTTTCTTCTCTGTAAAATAGAGTTACCTGTGAAAAGTGAAAGTGTTGATTGCTCAGTTGTGTCCAATTCTTTGTGACACTATGGACTGTAGCCCACCAAGCTCCTCTGTCCATGGGATTCTCTAGGCAAGAATACTGGAGTGGGTTGTCATGCCCGCCTCCAGGGGATCTGCCCAGCCCTGGGATCAAACTCAAGTGTTTCATGTCTCTTGCACCAGCAGGCAAGTTCTTTACCACCTGTGAAGTAATATATATATAGAAACACCTAGATGAATGCCGTCAAAAGGAAGCCCCTATATACATGCGTTCCCTTCTCAGACTCACAGTGTTTAAAAAGGACAATAGTAACATTCAGTCCAGTTCAGTTCAGTCACTCATCATGTCGAGCTCTTTGTGACCCCATGCACTGTAGCATGCCAGGCTTCCCTGTCCATCACCAACTCCTTGAGCTTACTCAAACTCATGTCCATTGAGTTGGTGATGCCATCCAACCATTTCATCCTCTGTTGTCCCCTTCTCCTGCCTTCAATCTTTCCAAGCATCAGGGTCTTTTCAAATGAGTCAGTTCTTCGCATCAGATGGCCAAAGTAATGGAGTTTCAGCTTCAGCATCAGTCCTTCCAATGCATATTCAGGACTGATAACATTAGCAATGATATATTTAATCTCTTAAATGCTTGTTAAATGCTAAATATTGTGTTAAATACCTGATGATTTCTGCCTCTGTATCCATTGTTTCCAGTAATGCCTGGGGTAGTCTTCCTTCGGATATTATGTTCCTGCCTCCTTCAATATTTTGTTTAAAAATCAGTGAGATCCTTTGTGAGCATTCCTTTATTTTTTCTCTCCGTGTTTCATTTCAGATGGCTTTTATTGCTATGTCTTCAAGTTGACTAGTTTTTTATTTTCTTTCCATAATTATCTACTGTTAATTTCATCCGTGAAAAAGGAATGAAACATTACAGAGACATGGGTAAACCTAGAGACTTTCATAGAGACTGCAGTAAGTCAGAAAGAGGAAAACACCATATAATTTCCCTTGTATGTGGGATTTAGAAAAATAATACAGATGAACTTATTTGCAAAGCAGAAATTAAAACATGGATGTAGAGAATGAACTTACAGTTGCCAAAGGGGAAAGGGGAGTGGGATGAATTGGGAGATTGGGATTGACATATATACATTACTATATTTAAAATAAATGACTAATGAGAACCGACTATGTAATTCAGGGAAATCTATTCAATGTTCTGTGGTGACCTAAATGGGAAGGAAATCTAAAAAGAGGGGATATATGTATACATATAACTGACTCACTTTGTTGTACAGTAGGAAATAATGTAAAACAGCTATACTCCAATAAAATTTTTTAAAAATTTCATCCTGTTGTATTTTTAATCCCATACACTGAAGTTTTAATGTCTAGAAATGTCAGCATAAGGAAAACAGCTATAATAATTTAAGAAATATCTTTACTAATTCTAACATCTGTGTCAATTTTGGATTGGTTTTAGTCAATTAATTTTTCTTCATATTGTCCTATTTCTTTGCATTCTTAGTAACTTTTTGTTGAATGCCAGATATTGCAGATTTTACTTTGTTGGGTAATGTACATCTTTGTATTTCTAGAAATAGTCTTGACCTTTGTTTTGGGACATAACTAAGTTACTATTAATAAAGTGAAGTGAAGTGAAAGTCGCTCAGTTATGTCCGACTCTTTGCGACCGCATGGACTGTAGCCTGTCAGGCTCCTCTGTCCATGGAATTCTCCAGGCAAGAATACTGGAGTGGGTTGGCATTCCCTTCTGCAGAATATCTTCCCAACCCAGAGATTGAACTGGGGTCTCCTGCATTGCAAGCAGATTCTTTACCAGCTGAGCTACCAGGAAAGCCCTTTAGCTTAGTTCATTCAGATCCTGTCTTAAGATTTGTTAGGTGGGACTAGATCAGGAAATGACAACCTACTCCAGTACTCTTGCCTGGAAAGTCCCATGGATGGAGGAGCCTGGTAGGCTGCAGTCCATGGGGTCATTGGGAGTCGGACATGACTGAGCGACTTCACTTTCACTTTTCACTTTCATGCATTGGAGAAGGAAATGGCAACCCACTCCAGTGTTCTTGCCTGGAGAATCCCAGGGACAGGGGAGTCTGGTGGGCTACCATCTATGGGGTTGCACAGAGTCGGACATGACTGAAGCGACTTAGCAGCAGTAGCAGAGTGGTGTTAAGGAGAGACCTAATTATTCCCCAAGGGCTTCCCAGGTGATTCAGTGGTAAAGAATCCACCTGCCAATGCAGGAGACACAGACTCAATCCCTGGGTAGGGAAGATCCCCTGGAGAAGGAAATGACAACCCACTCCAGTATTCTTGGTATGGAAATCCATGGATGGAGGAGCCAAGAGGGCTCTAATCCATGGGGTCACAGTCAGACATGACTTAGAGACAGAACAGCAACAACACATTCCTCATTATTCAGTCAAGAACTTCAGTCAAATACCGTACTCAGAGCTCTATTAATAATGGGATTTTCCAGTTTTGCTAATAAGAGTGGGCAGTATTCATGGCCCTGTGTAAACTTTTGCAATTGTTCCCTCTAATACTTTTATAGTCACTTAGTCATATTCGACTCTTTTGCAACACCATGGACTGTAGCCCACCAAATTCCTCTGTTCATGGAACTTTTTAGGCAAGAACACTAGAGTGTGTTGCCGTTACTTCTCCAGGAAAGTCTTCCTGACCCAGGTATTGAACCCACAACTTCTGTGTCTCTGGCATTGCAGGCAGAATTTTTACCATTGAGCCATCATTTCAAAGGTGTGTGTCCATAGAAATCTGAAGACTCTAGGGGACCTTCTGCAAATCTCTGAAGTTTCCTCTCTATGCATCCTTCTCCTTTCTGGTGCTCTGTCCTTCCCCCTCTAGTCACTTTGGTCTCTGTAGAATCCCAGATTATTCTCTGTCCATGGCATTCAGCAGATTTTTCTTCAGTTCCCGTCCCTGAGACACAGCCTGGAAACTCTCAAGTAGTAAGCTGGAGCAGTCATAAGACTCATCTCATTTATTTCCCATTTTTCAGAAAGTTACTGTCCTTTGTTGCTTAGTATTTAGTATTTTGAAAACTAAGGTTGTATATATTTGGTTTGTCTTTTTGGTTGTTTTCAGGCAAAAAGCTATATTCGGCCTTTTCTTGTCATAGAAGAGGAAGTCTTTAAATTTTTTTTTTTATCAAAGAAAAATATTTGTTAATGTATGTATCACAAGAAAGGTCAGATGGCTTGAGTTTATTTCTGTCATTTATTGATTATGGAAATCCCCTTTTGGCATGTGTACTGGCCAATACTATTTGACTTTTTTAATGATAAATTTAAGAATTCAAAACCAAAAATCACATGAAGACATGGAACTAATCATATTTTCTGAAACTACTACACCATCAGTAATAAAAAGTAAAGTAAAGGATGCTTTTATTTTCATTTGTGTGTGTCTGGAAGTAGACAGGGCAGGAAGATATCTGGACATAATTGGAATTATCAGACAGCAGGACCACAGACAGGCAAGCTGAATCTCAAGGCATCTTTTATCATCAGTCAAGTTATTAACGAGACAAAAGAATACATTTTGCAAAGCATTAGAGTAAGATGGTGTCATTGTGAAGGACATCCCTTTGAGGTGTCATGATAGATGGAAATGAACAGTGACTGCATTGATTCTTCCCCCTGGAGTTGTGAGAACACAGATGCCAGAGTGATAAGCGAAGGACTGCACTAAGCGAGAGCAGCAGCATTGTGTGGTGCTCAAAGGGGAAGCGGAGCTTGGGTTACTTGGTATGACTTAGCATAGACGATGAAGTGGGTGCAGAACTGAGGCATCTGGAATTTTCTCAAATATGTGAATGGAGATGGGGAGGAGGCAGGTGGGAAGGGACGTCTGTCTGCCTACTTATCACTAGATGATCCAGGGACCTTTCTGGCATTTTTTAAAGTGGTCCCAGATTGTGTGCTTATCTTTAATCTGACACCTAACCTCATATGTTTATATCTTAAATGCTGCTTTCATAATGCAAAATGAAGTGGATATTTTCAACTATCATGAAAATGAAGACTTTGGTTAGAATAATTCAATTTGGTTGCATCTCTTGGAACTAGTTAATATAAGTTTTTCCTTTCTTCATATCGCATGTAAACAATTCTCATAGGGGAGAGTGTAGGGTAACAATAATACTAGCAAATAATACTTATTTCGCTCACTCTAGGCCAAGTTCTTTCTATGCATCCCTATTTAATCATGTCAATGGCAACAGAAATTAGATATTTTAGCATTTGTATATGAGGTGTAGAAAGACTAAGTAACTTGCTCAAAGTCATGCATTTTATGAGTAGTGAATCTGCAAAGCCTCAGATCCTCATCTGACAACGTAGGTACTTATTGAATTTTCTTGAGTTGTTAGTGCTAAGTGAGGTAATGTGTGAAAAGCGCTTAGCTACAGTGCCTAGCACAGAGTAAGCACCCAACACATGATAGGTAAGCATCACCTTCATTATCTTTGGGCTTCCCTGGTGGCTCAGAGGTTAAAGCATCTGCCACCAATGCAGGAGACCCGGGTTCGATCCCTGGGTAGGGAAGATCCCCTGGAGAAGGAAATGGTAACCCCCTCCACTCCAGTATTCTTGCCTGGAGAATCCTATGGATGGAGAAGGCTGGTAGGCTACAGTCCATGGGGTCGCAAAAAGTCGGACACGACTGAGCGACTTCACCCTCATTATCTTCAATGTTTTGTTCAAGACCACACACTTGACTAAGTTGGAGGCTAGATTTGAAAATTAAGTCTTCTGATTCCAGAGGTTAAGCTTTTTAATCCAATTCATACAGGCTTTGATGTGGTTAGAGGCATGGCTTCAACCCCTGGCAGGAAGATCTGACAACAGGAAAGTTTAAAGGAAGAAAGGCATGATAGAATCATAGAAGAGGGATCCATGGTTTCCAGAGGAGCTGATTTCTTCATGAAAGTCTCTCTAGAAGCTTTTCCTGTCTACTCAAAACCTCAGGCAAGATAGTGTGCTAAGAACAGACAAGCGGATGACTTGCCAACCAAGGTGGAATGCATGGAATGCCATCAGAAATTCTTGTGAATGCCAGTCAGATTGAAAACATGAAAAGATCAGATGCAGCTAGTCTACTGAAGGGGAACAGTTCATCACCCCAAAATGTGCCTCTTTGGCATATGCAAGCAGAAGAATCAGGATTGCTAAAACAAAGAGGGTTGCTCACCACCAAGTTCTACAAGGGTTAAGTTGTTACCTACTGCAGTTGCCAAATAACAGTGCATTCAGAGAGGAAGTTAGATGATTTCAGGATCTGTGCTTTGGACAAGTAGGCTCCTTAAATGGTTAGATGCATATCTCAGGAAGAATTTTAGTGACCCCAGAATTCCATACATAGAAAAGGACTAAAATCATTCCCTTGAGATATCTGTTTGCTTGTTTTTTTTTAATTAGCAGCAGCCTTTAACCAAGTTGTATACTTGACTGCACATATTCCTTGCCAAAAATCATATATAAACTGGCTTTTCCCCACCTCTTTAGAGCAGTCTCCTCAAAGCTGAGTGGCTGTCTCCCAGGGTACAGTCCTCAGCAAGACCCTGAATATAACAAACTCACAACTTATGTTGTGCACCTTTCAAGTTCAGCCTGATTCTTCTCT
Organism: Cephalophus harveyi; assembly: GCA_006410635.1. Taxonomy (NCBI): domain Eukaryota; kingdom Metazoa; phylum Chordata; class Mammalia; order Artiodactyla; family Bovidae; genus Cephalophus; species Cephalophus harveyi. Next base: position 484,799 of record SJYT01029239.1, on the reverse strand, counting down.
GTCCCTCCAGGTGCTTTCTTAACTCTCCCTCGAGATTTTATGCTCCCTGGTAACTTGAAAACAGCTCAAGATTTGTGGCCCATCAGACCTGTGATAAAATTCTACTCAGTTGCTTATTAAGAAACTTTCTTAACTTCCCTGAATTTCACTTTCTCCATCTGTAATAGGGGAATGATGATAGTACTTAACCTTTGTCAAGGAGCTGCCCAGAATGTGGATCTATCAACCCCAGGATGAAAGAGCTGTGGGAGAGAGGGACCTTCTGGGAACCTTTAAAGAACTCTGGTAGGCGAGTCAGCTGGTTACTATCCCCCAAACCTACATTCTGGAGGCTAGCTAGCCACATAAGAACAGGCTTATTTCTTTACTCCACTTCCCTTCATATACCCAACTCCAAGACTCCAGTGGGAAGCCAAATAGCATAGCAAATGGGTGAGGAGACTAACAAGATAAAAATAGAGAGTAGAAGCCTCTAATCTAAAGCTCCAAGAGCTGGGGAGAAGAGAAGACTTGATTCCTAAATAAATATGCAGAATATTCACTGTTACATGGGACAAAGTATTTTCATTTCTGATTTGAGCCTTGTTTTTAATGACATAGTAATCAAGTGGTGTTATAGTACCCGGAAATGACCAGAAAAGTTCAATTCTTCCTCCTATGGAAAAGAAAACTCACCTCCATTCAATAAAATTTAAAGGGTCTGTACGAAGCACAAAGTTGTGTGTTACTCATAATCTTAAATTGCTTATTCAATGTATGGTTTACCTCAACATCACAAATCATTATGACCATAGAGGGGATAGAAGAAAATAGAAGCATTAATGCTTTGTGAGTGATGAGGGGTTACTAATAGCCAAATAATCCTAATAGCCAAAGGATGACAAAAATTAGAAGAAACAGTCAAAGACAGAGCCAAATAGCATGGGTTTTATAAAAAATAGAATTTTGCTTTACTATTTGTCTCCCTCCTGGGGTCTTGGGGTTAGGTATGTTTCCAATCTTTTGCTTTCCTTTCATTTATTTTTGCTGTTCTTTTCTCACTTTCCTTAAATGGATGCTAAGTTCACAGTTTTTTAGCATCTCTCTCTCTCTCTCTCTTTTTTTTATATACATTTGAAACAACACATTTATCTCTATGGGTAGCTTTGGTTGAGTCACATGTATTATTATGTCATTTCTTCATTATCATCCAATTCAAAATATTTTTAAATTTCTACTGCAACTTTCATCTTTGACCCAGGGGTTATTTGGAAATGTATATATATTAATTAAGCTCCAAATGCTTGGTAATTCTCTTAGGTATCTATATTTTTAAAAAACTAGCATTATTCCACTCTGAGAAAACAATACTTGGTACAGTTTCCTGTGAAATATTTAGAGACTTGTGTTGTGGTTCATCATATGCTCAATTCTGGAAAAATTTTCCATGTGAACCCTCTTACACTGTTGGTGGGAATGCAAACTAGTACAGCCACTATGGAGAACAGTGTGGAGATTCCTTAAAAAACTGGAAATAGAACTGCCATATGACCCAGCAATCCCACTGCTGGGCATACCCACTGAGGAAACCAGAATTGAAAGAGACACGTGTACTCCAGTGTTCATTACAGCACTGTTTATAACAGCCAGGACATGGAAGCAACCTAGATGTCCATCAGCAGATGAATGGATAAGAAAGCTGTGGTACATATACACAATGGAGTATTACTCACCCGTTAAAAAGAATACATTTGAATCAGTTCTAATGAGGTGGATGAAACTGGAGCCTGTTATGCAGAGTGAAATAAGCCAGAAAGAAAAACACCAATACAGTATACTAACGCATGTATATGGAATTTAGAAAAAATGGTAATGATAACCCTGTATGGGAGACAGCAAAAGAGACACAGATGTATAGAACAGTCTTTTGGACTCTGTGGGAGAGGGAGAGGGTGGGATGATTTGGAAGAATGGCATTGAAACATGTATAATATCTTATGTGAAGTGAATTTCCAGTCCAGGTTCGATGTATGATACTGGATGCTTGGGGATGATGCACTGGGATGGACCCAGAGGGATGGTACGGGGAGGGAAGTGGGAGGTGGGTTCAGGGTGGGGAACACATGTATACCCATGCCGGATTCATGTTGATGTATGGCAAAACCAATACAATATTGCAAAGTAATTAGCCTCCAATTAAAATAAATAAATTTATTAAAAATAAAAAAATAAAAGAATGTGTGCTAGGACTTCCCTGGCAGTCCAGTGGTTAAGATTTTGCCTTCTAAGGCAGGTGCGAGTTCATTCCCTGGTCAAAGAGGTAAGATCCCACATGCTTCGTGGCCAAAAAACTCAACTATAAAACAGAAGCAATATTGTAACAAATTCAATAAAGACTTTAAAAATGGTTCATCTCAAAAAAAATTTTTTTTAATATATATTCTGTTATTTTGGAGCACAGTGCTCTATATATTTCAGCTATTATAACTTCGTTATTTACATTAATCAAAAGTTCTAAGTTCCTACCTGTTTATAATTGCTTTTTTTTATATATATATCACTTACTGAGTGTAGTTTGTTAAAATTTTCCAAAATAGTTGTGTGTGTGTGTTTTTTTCCCACTTCTCAGTTTATTTCAGTCAGATTTTGCTGTGTATACTTTGAAGCTCTATTATTCGGTGAACAAATTTGAAACTTTTGTATCAGTCTAGTGAGTTGACCATTTTATGATGAAATGTCCTACTTTATCTTTAGTGAAGCTTCTTGCCTTCAAATCTACTTTGATGTTGGTCCAGATGCATTAGCTTTCTTTGATTTAGTGTTTGTACAGTTTATCTGCTTTTATCATTTAATGTTCAGTTATTTTGTATATATTTGGCTCAGAGGTTAAAGCGTCTGCCTCCAATGCGGGAGACCCGGGTTCAATCCCTGGGTCGAGAAGATCCCCTGGAGAAGGAAATGGTAACCCACTCCAGTATTCTTGCCTGGAGAATCCTATGGACGGAGAAGGCTGGTAGGCTACAGTCCATAGGGTCGCAAAGAGTCGGACACGACTGAGCGACTTCACCCTCACCCTCACCCTCATTTAAGGTGTATCAGCTTATTTTACTTGTGGCTCAGAGGTTAAAGTGTCTGCCTCCAATGCGGGAGACCCGGGTTCGATCCCTGGGTCGGGAAGATCCCCTGGAGAAGGAAATGGCAATCCGTTCCAGTATTCTTGCCTGGAGAATCCCATGGACAGAGAGGCCTAGTAGGTTACAGTCCACTGGGTCGCAAAGAGTTGGACACGACTGAGCGACTTCACTTCACCTTCAGCATTATTTATCAATTAGTACATTTAATTTAGGGCTTCTCTGGTGGCTCAGTGGTGAAAGAATCTGCCTGCAATGCAGGAGATGCAGGTCTGAAGGTTTGGTCCCTTGGTCAGGAAGATCCCCTGGAGAAAGAAGTGGCAACAATACAAGAATATTTCAGTATCCTTGCCTGGAAAATCCCATGGACAAAGGAACCTGGGGAGCTACGGTCCATGAGGTCACAAAGAGTTGGACATGACTTAGTGACTAAACCACCACCACCACATTTAATTTATTAGCTGATATATTGGACAGTAAGAGAGTAGGTTTTACTATTTGGATTTCATTTGTTTCATATGTTTGATACTTCTTCACTATACTTTATTGCCTGTTTTTAATTATTCTTATCATATTTTCTATTTCTAGTACTTGTTAGCTGTATCATCTTTTATTATTTTTTGGTGGTTAGCTCAAGATTTCAATCTATCCTTCCTTTATTAAAGTCTGAAATGAATCTGTACTTTTACCATTTCCTGATTAATATAAGGGATTTAAAAAACTTTATTTATCCTTTTCATGCCTATTAGTTTTTGTGTCGTATATTTCTATTTAACATATTTTAAATTTCACAACTTGATCATATGCTATCAATATGTATTCACTTACACATCAATCTTTTTATTGGTTTTGTTACTTACTTCTGATATTTCTTTATTTCCATTTAGGATAGATTTCTATCTTCTGTCATAAGAAATCCTTTCATCTCTTTTTCATCCTAGGCTTACTGGTGAAAAATACATTTTTGTGAAAATGTCTTTGTTTTGATTTCATACTTATAGATATTATCACTGGTTAAAAATTTGAAGTTGGCAGTATTGAAGATGATTAGATTATCTTCTCATTTTATTATTTCTATTGAGAAGCCATCTGTCAGTATTATTGCTGCTCCTTTGAAATGATTGGTTTTTGTTTTTTCCCTTTAACCTTTTTTAAGAATTTCTCTTCCTTTTTTCCCAGCTGTATTATGAGATGTTTAAGGGTTGCTTTCTTTGTGTTTGTCCTTCTTGGAGTTTAAAGTGTTTCTTGAATCCATGGCTTGATATCTTTCTTGTTTTAGAAAACTTTTGACCACATTTCTTCAAATATGTGCATTCTTTTCTCCTTCTAGGACTTCAGTTACATGCAGGTTAAATTTTTCCTGTGCAAACTTGGATCTCTACTACTACCCTATCATTCAGTTCACTGGTCTTTCTTCTCTTCAGCTATGTCCAGTCTGCTATTGGACTCATTTATTGAGTTTCATTTTCAGTTTTTGTAATTTTCTTGTTGTAAAATTTCTACTTGATTTTTTCTGGTGGGGGGAAGAGGGGGTGGTGCTGATCTGTGATAGCATAATTCAGTTTCACTCTTTGGACACAAATAGTTCTTTCTGTACCTCAACTGTTTTCCTTCTTTAGAAAAAAAAAATTATTTAATTTTCATTTGACTGTGCTGGCTTTTAGTTGCAGCCTGTAGGCATGAGAGATCTCATTCCCTGTCCAGGAATTGACCCAGGACCCCTGTATTGGAAGCATGGAGTCTTAACTATTAGATCACCAGGGAAGTCCAAATTTTTTATTTATCTGTTGAACTGTTCATCTTGACATATTTTTCTTGAGTATATTGGTCATAGATATTTTTGTTTTTATATGTGATAGTCACAATATTTATATTTTCCATAGGTTCATTTCTGTTATCTACTTTTTCCCCTTATTGGTCTCTTCTATTGATTTGCCTATTAAATTTTTAATAAAAACTTTTTGGCTCTTACATATAAAAAATAACTTAGACATAATTTGATTTAGGGTCATATGAAATATTTTCTTTAAGAGGTTTTGTTTTGTTTTGTTTTCCCTGCTAGAAGGCAGTTAATCTGGGGATAAATTACTTTAATTCACTTTGAGAATAGGGATGATTGGAATCTGGTTTCATGTGGGTCTGGCCTATTTCTTGTTAACCTTTTTTCTCCTGAGTGATCTTTTCAAAGATATCAACTGGAAACCTTAGATGTTTACCATAGTCTCTTCTCTTTGAGGGCCTCAAACTTGAATTTTTTTACTCCAAGCCCTATTAGTCTAAAATTTTGCTTAGCTTCTCAGCCTCTCAGAGGCTGCCTACAAATCAGCCAATGCTTTGAAGGGAAAAGCAGAGCCAAGCGTCAGGCTAATATCTTTGTACTTCCCTTCTCTAAGAATCTTGCTCCCTTGATGGCTTCCCAATGTTTTCCAAGAGACCCCTGCTTTTTTTTTGGTTCATATTATATTTATTTTGGTTCATATTTTGGTTCATATTTATTAACTGGGAAGAAAAGCTTTCCCAGTTTTTCTTGACCGTAGAAGTTAGTCCTGTACAAGTTAGTATGCCATCACTAGAATCAGAACCTCTTATCATGCTTTTCAAATTGTAATTTTTGATATACATGTTTTATCTTTACTATTAAGTGATAAACTCCTAAAAGACTGGTTGATCTTTTACTTATAACATCTTTCCCTACATATAGTATATATATTACTGACTGGCTGAATTAATAAATTTTTATTGAGAGTCTCCCAATTAAAAAAATATTAAACTCATTTTCTTTGAGTTAAAATTTTCCATAAAGATGCTATTGAAGAGTTATTGTGATAGATGAATATAGACTCAGAAAAGTGAGCCAGCTAAACTACATCAAAGTTTTAAAATAATGTCAGAAAATTCAGACACAGAAATTCTGAACACCTTTAACTCCCCAGGATTTATTCATCCTACACGAAATAGGTGTTCTGCTACTGACACTTTGATCTAACATCCTCGTGTTGTCAGAGTTCAGAAGCCTTAAGGCCTCAAAGTGCTCCTCTGATTTTGATCCAAAACCATAATCACATTTTGATCCATTGCAGAAAAGAGGTCTAATCTCTAGAGTCCAACAGCAGCTATGGCACCAGGGGAACCATAAATACATAGACCAAAGGCCCAATGAGGGGCAAACAACTGATAAATGTGTTGCTGAAAATGTCTGTCCATTTCCTTCTTTCCCTTTGTTCAATGACTTTCTATAAGAATATTTATTTTTCCTTTTCTAGTCTTTTGAATTATGGTTTTTATTATTGCTACTTTTTAAAGAAATATTTTAATGTTAGTGAAAGTGAAATTGAAGTCGCTTAGTCACGTCGGACTCTTTGCGACTCCACGGACTGTAGCCCACCAAGCTTCTCTATCCATGGAGTTTTCCAGGCAAGAGCACTGAAGTGGGTTGCCATTTCCTTCTCCAGGGGATCTTCTCCACCCAGGGATCAAACTCAAGTCTCCCGCATTGCAGGCAGACACTTTACCCTCTGAGCCACCAGGGAAGCCACAAAGGTAGATGTAGACAGGGATATGAAAAGTATTGAAAAGAATACTTATTTCCAAAATAGGAGAGACAGGAGTGTGTGTGTGTTGGGGGGTGGGGGGGGGGAGCTGGTGAGGGTGACATATATGATGAAGAAGGTTGACAGCCTAGACAGGATGAAACCAGAGCATCTTCCAAATTCCAGATTTAATCCTTACTGTGGAAAATGCATAATTATTGAATTAGCAACTGGATATCAAGAAAATTGTTGAACTGTTCTTCTCATTGCTACAGGAAATTGTTAAATGTGAGGTGCTTGTTCACAGGATTTAGCAAAGGTTATTTCAAAGTAAAGGCACCTCTGAAGTATTATCTTTTTTTAAAATTAAAAAGGCATTCTAATACTCCAACAGATTGCAGTTTTAGAATCTGATATATATGATGGAGTGTTTGGGAATTCAGAGTCTTCAAAACAAGAATTTTAATCTAAATTGAACAGTCCAGGAAAATGTGGACCGGGATAACACCAGTCAGAATCCTGGAAACCTGAGCCAGGAGAGAGTTTGACAGTTGTATTTAGATTAAATATCTTTAAATCAGCTAACTGGATTATTTCATATGGTGGTTCCATAGATACAATGTCTGACTTATCCAGGACAGACTTAACTAAATCTATCATCTTACCAGGGAAGAATATGATGATAAACACTTCTCTTTCAACTCATTAGTGAAATGGTTTTAACAATATTTTATTGCTTGCCTAACTGAGGAATATAGTATTTTGATAATTAATTGGTAACATTTCATTTAAAGTAATCTTTATTTGCCCAATAGTTATTTGCTGAGCACACATTATTAGATTCGGGGGGATCATCAAATTGAAGAATCTAAGCTACTCCATTTTCTTAAAAGAAAAACTCCATTTTGTGAGGTTCCGGGAAAAGAGTGTTTGGAAATCCCCTGACCTCACCCCACCACCCACGAGCCAATCGGACCCCAGACCAGAATCTCCTGACTTAACGTTCAGGAACTTGTGTTCTACCTAGGTAATAGGGACCAATCAAAAACCAACACACAACCCTTCGAAAGAAAGTGACCAATCAGACGTCCCCCTACCTAAAAATTCTTTTTTCCATGAACACTCCCTATATAAGCAATGTAATCCAAAACCCGGGGCTCCTCCCTACAGCTGCTATGTCGGTAACAGTGGGAGCCCCAGCTCGAGCTTGGTAATAAAAATTCTCCTTCTTTTGCATCGGATATCGGCTCCCTGGTGGTCATTGGGAGATTTCGAGACTTGGGCATAGAAAAAGAAAGATACTGACTATATTAATAATCAGAATAGTTTTGACTGCTGCTAACAGAAAATCCCAAAATAATATGCAGTAGTGAAAGATAGTGAAGTCGCTTAATCATGTCCGACTCTTTGCGACCCCATGGGCAGTAGCCTGAACCAGGCTCCTCCGTCCACGGGATTTTCTAGGCAAGAGTACTGGAGTGGGTTGCCATTTCCTTCTCCAAACATGTAGTAGAGGTATAGTATATTGCTTGTTTTCAGGTAATTTCCACCATCCATGTTGTCATGGTTCAAAGTGGCATTCATGTTCCCAGGACAAAGTAGAATGGACAAAGTTTGGGTATCAGCTGTCCAGTTTTGAAAGCCTTTTAATTATTATTATTTTAGCTTAAATATTGAAAAGTCAACTTTTTGCATATAGTTTTGAGTTTTAGCACATATGTAGATTTGGGTAGCCACCACTGAAAGCTCGGCCTCTGTGCACTGGTGCTGAATCAAATCTAAGAGACAGATTTTTGGCTGAAGTAGAAAAGAATAGCTTTACTGCTTTGCCAGGGAAAGTGGGTTCATGTCCCTCAAAACTGTATGTCTCAACTTGGAAGATTTGGTGAGGATTTTATAGCAATGGTTGAAGGGGGGAGTTGCTGATAACAATCAGGGTGTGTGCAGGGCCTGCAAGCCTTTAATGTGGCCTCAAGTGGTCTCTTGATGAGTTCTCTGGAATGAAGAATGCTAGTATCTTCCATTCATTGGGGGTTCTAGATCTGTGAAAAGGTCAAAGATAATGTTAAGTGTATCCCTTGAGGTGGAAGTAGGACCCTGCCTCTAGGGTGCTTTACTGTTTCGTGGCTGCTACTCCCTTTCTAGATTAGCAACAGTTTTGCATGAAAGTGAAAAGTGAAAGTGAAGTCACTCAGTCGTGTCCAACTCTTAGCGACCCATGGACTGCAGCCTATCAGGCTCCTCCGTCCATGGGATTTTCCAGGTAAGAGTACTGGAGTGGGGTGCCATTGCCTTCTCCGTTGAAAGGCTTCAATTCAATTCAAATCAGTCTCTCAGTTGTGTCTGACTTTTTGTGACCCCATGAATCACAGTACGCCAGGCCTCCCTGTCCATCACCATCTCCCGGAGGTCACTCAGACTCACATCCATCGAGTTAGTGATGCCATCCAGCCATCTCATCCTCTGTCATCCCCTTCTCCTCCTGCCCCCAATCCCTCCCAGCATCAGAGTCCTTTCCAAAGAGTCAACTCTTCGCATGAGGTGGCCAAAGTACTGGAGTTTCAGCTTTAGCATCATTCCTTCCAAAGAAATCCCAGGGTTGATCTCCTTCAGAATGGATTGGTTGGATCTCCTTGCAGTCCAAGGGACTCTCAAGAGTCTTCTCCAACACCACAGTTCAAAAGCATCAATTCTTCGGCACTCAGCCTTCTTCACAGTCCAACTCTCACATCCATACATGACCACAGGAAAAACCATAGCCTTGACTAGACGGACCTTAATCGGCTAAGTAATGTCTCTGCTTTTGAATATGCTGTCTAGGTTGCTCATAACTTTTCTTCCAAG